>KN472828.1:21596-36721 GCA_000787095.1 Periophthalmodon schlosseri
AGAAGGTCTGGGAACGACTGACTGCCGCGTCAATATTTGAACGCGCACATTTCCACACAGGCATCTATCAATAATGATACTAATGAACAAAGTGGTAAAGGGTCAGCGCACACGATCGACAAGTTAAAAGCGCAACTGCAAACTGTCGTATGTTTGAGGTGTGGACTTCCTCTGTTTAAAGGTTGCACTGGGTGACGTTTTTTATTTGATGTAGACTGAAACGGAAAAGTTAATTAGCGACAGGAGAGAAACAGGAAGGAAGAGAGTCATTGAGAGTTATACGGTCCATTGTCATAATTGGTAGTTTGCGGTGAGAGTTGTCGCAGGGTAAGAAAGCAGAACTGACTAATCGTCCGGACCACAGACTGTATAAAAAGTGGACTAAGCGATTGTGACGTCACCCACAGCGTTCGGCTCCAGTCACGTGAAGCTCATCGAGGCCACATTTGGAATTCCGACCGCGAGTATCATAGCAACCAAAGAGCCAATCCGGAGCGAGGCTGTTGAAGGCGCGGGTTAATACAAACACGAATTTTAAGACCAAAATGACGAGCCTGACAGCAGCAGTTACAGAGAGAGGGGACACAGTTTTTCAATGTAAAGTGAACTGGAGCCAGAGTCGATGGAGCTGGAAGCGCGCACATAATCACTTCCTATTGGAACGCGGCGGCTAGCGGGTTAGCTATGTCCATTTATATATACAGTTTATGGTCCAGACACACTGGCATGGGGTAATATTACAGCTAGTAGTTTGTTTTGGGTGATTTGCCACCTAAAAAACCCATTAAAGCTTTATTTGAACACTTTAGTGCAAAAAGAGAACTGCCGAAAACGTGACTACACTGCTCTCTTATGGGTGTGTGGTGAAAAAAGGGCTGTGGGGGAGTTTTTAGTAAATTTAAATGACAAAATCGGTCCCACATATCAGCCCAAGATATCGGCAGAGCTTATTGCCCATCGGTTGCTCTGGATTCTAAACAATCGCATCGGCTTCGGCCATAAAAAACCCAGTCGATCTCTAATTGCAGCCGCCTGACCAAAGATGCAGGAAGTTGTAGTTAAAATTTACAAGCTGGTGTTTTGCTGTTAGTTACGGCTCTCGTTTACTTGTCAGCAGTAAGTGACGCACAGCTGGTCGCACAGTTGTTCAGTGTTTTTTAAAAGAAGGGCAAAAGGACTTTATTTTCAGGTGCTTCTAGCAGTTTGAGATATTAGCAAATACGTGACTGAAAAATCTAGAAACAAACCACCTTGAGGATTGCAGTACTAATATTTTTTACTTGAAAGTTTACTATATGTAACTGACTTTTTTGCTGGAGGATCCGCCACTTTCTTTTCAAAATAATACACGTTTTTCTAGTTTTTGTTGTTTTTGTATTGTTTTGGGGGTTTTTTTCTAAATAAAAAGCCTGTAATAGAGGTTATGCAGTGACATTTTTATTCGAAAAATGCCCCTCAACATTTCGACTGAGTGGCACTGAGGCAGAACTATGGGGAGCTTAACAAACAAAATGTGTTTCTTTGCTTTTTTCTGGCCTAATTTTAGCCAATAATTAATAGGGATGCACCGATCCAGCTTTTTCACTTCCGACACCAATATTGAGACTTTCTGTGTTTCTTTGCTTTTTTTTGGCCTAATTTTAGCCAATAATTAATAGGGATGCACCGATCCAGCTTTTTCACTTCCGACACCAATATTGAGACTTTAAGTATTTGCCGATACCCGATATTAACTGATACCGGTGTAGAGACGGAAAATGGCACTTTTTTCCTTAAAACACAGTTGACGTAAGTTACACAATTACATAACACGATTGGATCTCTTGTGTAAAAAGTTAGTTATCCTCAAATAACAACAGAACACCTTTGTATTAATAAAAGTTCAAACATTATGAGACGTTCTAGGCCAAAATCAGTCTGTAAATAGGCCCAATCACAATATCGACATAACCGATATTAAGGAACCGATACTCGATCCAGCAAATTTCGCAGTATCAACGCCGATATTCGATGCCAGTATCGGTATTGGTGCATCCCTAAATAATTATTTCCTCAACGCACAAACTCATAAACATGTTATTCAAGGAGAGAAAGGTTCAGTTCTATCGTGTCTGATCCGTTTGTATCAGTGATGATTGTGAGCGCAGACCTGACTCTTCACTGATTTGCTACTAATGTTTACTTGATTTCTTGTTTTAAGTGTCAGGTACAAACTCAATATTTAACAGAGTTGTAGATTTTTACATTTATTATTAAACTGTAGCAGCTCTTTCACATTTCAGATGCGTGTTGAGCTCATACAGGAGAAAACGTCATTACTCACCAATGGCTCTCAGATACTTTTACCACTCACCCGAAGGTCCAAAGGTCGTGATGTCATCTGCATAACCTCTACCGAATAAATCCAAGATAAATGAGGATAAGTTTAATGTCATAGTGTGGAACATTCCTGTCAAAAACCCCTCACCAAGAAGTTGCAGTGCCCATTTGAGCGTACATTTTCATTTCTTCCGCCTCTGAGGATAGAGTAAATCCAGCATGGATATATAAAACAGTGAATTTCAAAAGTTAAAAGTTCACAAACCAGACTTTGTTATAGCTCTGAAAACTAAAATCATTTGTGTAATAGTTTTTATAGGCGAATCTGGCGGCCCACATGGACTGTTGGCCCATTTGTGTTTGTTTGTCTGCCAGTGCGGAGTGAAAGAGATGGAAGAAAGATGCAGTGGGCCATAACTGAACGTCTGTGACAGCTCCTCTGTTCGGGCCACACAGCGCCACCAGCGACCCAATTAACCAAACACACAATACACAAACGAAAATACAGGCAAGTGAAGGCAAAAACTAGGGAGCAACCAATCAGGCTTTTTCAGTTTTGATATCAATACTACCGATATTAACCGATACAAACCGCAGGAATTGAAAAAAGGCATTTTTTTTCTCTCAAAACACAGGAACTTATTACAAATTTGATCCAATTCTGTTATGTAACTTATTTTATCCAGCAAGTAACTACAGAACAGCTTTGTATGAATTAGAGTTCAAGCATTGGAAGACGTCCTGAGCCTACACGAGTCAGGAACTGATCTCACTATATCCAGTTAAAGGCTGAACCAATACCACGGAGCCGATACCCGATCCAGCAAATTTTCCTGGATCAGTGCCGATATTCGATACCAGTAAAGGTATTGGCGCCTCCCTAGTAAAAACACACAAAAATAGTGTTGGAAAGAAAAAAATGAATAACTACATTTGATGGCATTGTGAACCAAATCTGATTAATTATATTTCTGGACGAAGAAAGATTTGACTAATTGCACAATATGGACTGGAATCTTGGCGGGGAAAATGGGCGGCAACCACCAGGAGAGAAACAACTAGGTTCTTTCTCTCACAGAGCAGAGATGAAATTGCAGTTGGTACTTTGAAGATTTGATGTACCCTTTGTGCTACTCCCAAGTCTGGATACACAGATCTAAAATAAACAGAATTCAGCCATGAAGACTGAAATTAAAATGGCTTTATAGTTTCAAGTCTGTGCCCATTAAAGGATAAAAAAAAAAAATACTAAAAACGGAGCTGAGTCTATGTGTTCTTTCTTACAGCAAATGACAACATCAACACCGAGGAAGTGTTAAAGTTGTGGTTTAATGTTAATACTTACGCTACCAGTCAAAAGTTTGGACACGCCCCTTATTCAGTGGTTTTTTTCTTTATTTTTACTACTTTCTACATTTCATATACACAAGAAGACATCAAATATATGAAGTAAGATGTTTGGAATTATGTAGTAAAGAAAAAAAAAGGTAAATAATTCTACTAAATATTTTTTGACAAAGCAAAGTGTGGCTGCTCTGAGGATGTGAACATCAAATTTACAGTTGAAACCACAAGTTTTCATAGACAGTGAGAAATGTGTGTATGTTTCTTTTTACATAGTGTGACATGAGATCAGACTAAACGTTTCCTGTTTTAGGTCAATTAGGATTACCAAAATTATTTCTATTTGCTAAACGCCACAATAAGAGAAGGGTTTTTTAGATTAGATCTTCAAAGTCAGAAGTTTACATACATTTCATTAATATTTGGTACCGTTGCCTTTAAACTGTACGACTTGGGTCAAACGTTTTGGATATACTTCTACAAGCTTCTCACGATAATTGGCAGGAATTTTTACCTTTTTTTTCCTTTACTACATAATTCCATAGATCTTACATCATATATTTAACGTCTTCAGTGTGTATATAAAATGTAGAAAGTAGTAAAAATAAAGAAACATTCACATTTCAAACTTTGCCAAATCTTAAGACTTATTGTCCCAGATGTGGTTGGTAAAAATAAGCCGGCTCCGAATGTCAACACTATCCTCCACTCAGAGCACTGTCCAGTTGGTGAAAAAGTAGTGCACTCAAAATTTCCCACAATGCACCTTGAAAAGCAGTGTCACTAGATCGGTCAATATAAACCACAATGCACAGGTGTTTAACTAGACGCAACACGACTGAATGAAGCAGACGGAAGCTCCGGTTTATCGCACTGTTGATGCCGGATTATGATTCAAACACTTTTAAATGAACCATTTCTGTGTAAAGTTGCTCGGATAAAAAGCCGATGAATCCAGCCCGTTTGCGTGTGCTCCAGCTTGACAGTAAAGTGTATGATTATTATTAGTCCATAAATACTTGTGCCAGACTTGAGTTCAGCCTTTAGACTTTTTTTCACCCAGACGCCAGAGTCACATGACCTGAATGTAATGAGCTGTGTCTCCGAATCTCTCTGTTGAATGAGTGCACCATAGAGTCTAGCGCTAAAGAGTATGGAGGGCTATGTAGTGAATGAGGAGTTAGGAGCCAGGGGTGGACAGTCGGACACAGCCATAGATAGTCTGGCATTACGAGCTCTTCTTCCACAATCAAAGTCTGCTCCAAGTTATTTTAAAAGACTCGTAAACCTTTCAGAGCTACATTACATAAAATCTACCATCTCCCGCTTTGATTCTCACCTTGTTTCTAAATATAAATGAGTGTGACACCCCGCACTGATGTACAGTGATAACTTTATAATAATGGGCGTATTGAACGCACGGAGGGGTGAACTGGCTGAGTCACGTCGGGGTATATGTCCGGAGAGAGCAGAGGTCATAAAAGCAATTGGCGATTCGCTTCATTAGCTTCACTTACAGCCACACGGTCCACAGTAAATCTTACGACGGCCGCTGCTGTGTGTCCTTGAGTGTTATTGGAAAGCTGCTGGAGTGCTAGCTTCTTGTCTCCATTCCAGACATGTACTATACGTGCTTGAAATGTTAATCAGCCAACAATGTGACAAAGCTTCTAGCAGTATATTTAGCATCACTTTGGTAAATGGTCACATTCATCTGTGAGAGCAGGAATCGCATCGCCAACCTGCGGGTCAGTGGATCTGACCTCTCAACCAATAATGTTTATGTCGAGAGCGGGATTCAGTGGACAAACACTATCAGCTGAGCTACTGTCGCCCCACTTCTCGTATGTTTTTACAGGTTGGGTTCACGTGGCATGTAGCGATGTAACAATAACTGAAATATCGTGATATCGCATCGTCAAAAGTCTCAGAATAATATCGTGGGCCACTGCCATCATAGTATCGAATTACAAGTCCCTTTGCTTAAATTCATTGTTATGGAGCAGAAACAGCTTAAAAAACAGAGGGAACTACAAAGACCATGATCCTTTGCTCCATTTCAGTACAGACAGTACGAAGAAACAAGCGTCATGAAGCACTTCTTTATGTTAATCTTATGATGGAATCGCACCGCCAACCTGTGGGTAAGTGGATCTGACCAGCGATGTTTACGTCGAGAGCGGGATTCGAACCGTCAACCTTCAGATCAGGGGAGAAACACTCTACCAACCGAACAACTGTAACTGGTCGATGGAGTTTGTATTAATCGACTAAAGCCCCACAGCCCAACGAAAAACAATGTTCAAGCAGGTTCACTGTTGATTTTTGTACATTTAAAATATGCAAGTTTCTGCCAATAATGAAACAGTTTTAAGCCCGTCACACACTTCAGGATCATTCGTCTGATTTAGGACCCGATTTGCTTCTCCTCGAGGCGTGACCCAGTTTAAGATCCTCGTATGCGATTTTTAAACCAGTGCTCCTCGTGTGTGTGGTGTCCGAGTGACTCTGTGCTGCTGTGTCGCATCGTAAATTCGTAACCACGGAACATCACCACGGCAACAGCCAATAAAATGGAGAGTCAGGGGCAGATGGAGTGACGGACACAGAGGCGCAAGATACAAACTCAGGAAACGGTGCAAATGATTTAAAGACGACTCTCGTAAAGTTAAACTCATCCGTATTATCCGTTAGAATTTGTCCTCCGCAAGTAATGACCTCCAGTCCACAAAACAGCGCCGTTATCCAGTTTGAAGCGTTGTTTAAAAAGTTTGTTTACATCCACACAGCGAGGATCAGGCTGAAGCTGCTGCAGATTAGCGAAAGCAACTCTACTTCCTGTGTCGTTTATCTCCAGCCTTCCGTGCATTAAAAGCATTTATCTGAACCACTGCACCGCATTTCATTAATAATAATAGCACAGTTTTGACTTGCATCTAAAGCAGAAGTGCAACGCTCTGATCTTTGGAACACTTTACAGTAAAACGACTCACTCTGAGACTCTAGACAGGAAACAGGTGCGCTCACAACTTTTAGCTTGTGGTGTGCGGTCTCTTCGCTGCCAATTCCCGCTGCACTCTTTGTACTAGGAGATTTAAAATTTTATCTGATTCTTCTCACGTCTGTGGTCTCAGGCTTTTTGTCTCAGGTTTAAAAATCGTTTGAAAAATCCTGTACCGTGTGGCGGGCTTTGGTCTCCATAAAAAATAACTTGGAGTCTAGTGTAGTGTCTGCCCTCAGCCGCTTCTTCTGCACAGCATGAAACAGACCCCTGAGTGATTTGGAAGTACAGCTTGACGGACGCCGTTTCTGCTCCTGGCTCCTGTCGCTCACACCGACAGTCGCCATAAATAAATGACTAGCTCTCCCACTCTGTCCTTTCATTTTCAGCTAAAACTCCTGGTATTTCCCCACCTCTCAACAGATGCGTATAAGATATGTTTTAAGTCTCACTACATCTCTCTCAAACACCATTCGAGCGACAGTGGCTCAGTTGGTAGAGTATTTGTCCACTGATCCGAAGGTTGGCGGTTGGAATCCTGCTCTTAACATAAATATCATTGGTTGAGCTTTAGGCCTGTTACAATAATTACTATTACTATATATAGATTTTATATCATTATAGACACAAACTAACTGTTACATTCTAGAATTCATTTATTGCAACTTTTTTTTAACAATCTTGTACAATTAAAATACTTTTTTGGGGATAATTCTGCTTTATGGTTTGCTTTCAATATTATCGTTTATCGCCGATATTTAGTTCAGCAATATATCAGCGTCTGTGTGCTCTGGTGAGTGAATGTGTGTGTGAATGGATGAGTGGTTCCTTGATGTAAAGCGCTTTAAAGTGACTCGAAGGTGAAAAAACAGCAGGGCACAGATCAACTTATCGCTGTTACTCACTCACAACTTCACACAACAACTGAACTCATTAAATTAAAACCATTACCACAGGTTAAATTATGAAAACCAGATGAACGAGTCTTTCGAGGGTTTTGCGTAATCGCCGAAATCTCATTCCTTGACGTTTGACAGAGCCGATTGTCATGACAGCTGCTAGATTTGATATTGCGTTTAATGACCCGCTAACAGATCCGTGAGATAAGTGTGATAATCGACAAGGCAGCTCTGGCAACGTGCTCTCGCTTCCAATCGCGAAACAAGGTTCACCACGTGGCACCGGTTTATACGAGATGTTACGGCTGCTACTCTGGCAGCTGATTAGAGTGACATTCACTTGACAGATTTACGGACATGAAGGTTGCGGAACAAATGTTAGCCAGGCTGAAGTAAACAGAAACATCCCAATGGAGAAACGAGATTTACAATTACGACGACATTCACTCTGCAGTAGCCACAGATGAAGCAGAAGCTAACGTGGTAGTAGCGAAAATCAAAAATCAAGAAAATGGCAGAAGTAAAGAGGGGACACTTCAATGGGAAACGATCACATTTTTATACGTTTTCACCTTCAAGTCACTCAAAGCGATTCACATCAAGGAACCACTCACCCATTCACACACACATTCATTCACGAGATTATAATTATTTAGAATCCAGAGCAGCTGATGGCCGATAAGCTCTGCCGATAGTTTTGGGGCCGATTTTGATAGTTTTCCCTAAATCATCTAATTTAAATTGACTACAAACTCACCCACAGCCTTTTTTTTTACCATAAACCTTTAAGAAAGAAGCGCAGTCATGTTTTGTGCAGTTCTTCGTGCAGTTATCTTTTCGCACTAAAGCGTTGAAATGTATCTTTATATGTATTCTTTGGCCAGCAGCTCGGCCAAAACAAGACTCAAGGCCGACAGCCGCTGCGCCAAAAGGTGCAAATATCGGCCCGTCTGTCTCCAGTGTCTCGTCCTTGTGGGTGAGTGGATCTGACCAACTTTCGGATCAGCGGACAAACGTTCTACCAACAAATGTACTGTCTGTCGCCCCACTTAAGACTTGCGCTATAAAATTCTGAGTTAAAAGATTGAACATCCTCCACCCAGACTAATGCAAAAGTAATGTTCCAGGGCTCGAGAAAACGAAAGAAATACACTGGAGGAGAGTAGAACAAGCAAGTGTCCATTAAAATGACACTTGTATATTTACCAGCGGTGGATGAAGTACTCAACTTTGTTACTTAAGTAAAAGTAAAAAGTTACTCAAGTAAAAGTATCACATGAAAAAATCTAAAAGGAAAGTAGGTACTTACAGTAAATACTTTAACATACTTGTTTTTAAAAAAGTAAAAAGTAAAAATATTTCACATAAGTGTTGTTAGTTTGTTAAAGTGTTAAACGTAGTGATATTGATTAAACTGATATATATTTTGATCAGCAGTAAGAATACAAATCAGTTTCTTAATTTTTCTTATGAATTTTGTGTGTTTATTTTTGTTTTGCTCAAAGCCGAAGCTTGAACTCGAAAACTTCAGTCAGGATGTTACCACGAACACGGTCAAAATAACCCCTCAAATCATATGAAAGGTACTTTTTACTTTTCAGTCCAGTTCAAAAATGCAGAGAAGTAGAAAGTACAGATACTGCTCTCAAATGAAGCGAAGTAAAAGTAAAAGTAAAACGTATCCAGTTTAATCCACATACCTGAAAAATCTACTTAAGCACAGCACTTTACGACTTTTTTCTCCGTTACCCTCCAGCACTGATATTTACATTACTGAAACTGATCCGACCGCGTATGTCAGTCAGTTTCAGTGCCACGAAGCTTCAGTAACATACGAGCCTCCCGATTGGCTGTACTGCCGTTTCTCCATTGACTTGTCTAGGGCTGTATCTAGGCCAAAGTGTTCACACAGGCACTGGAAGAAAAATCCCTCTTCACTTGTGCACCTGCTCTGGGTCCGAGTTGCCCCAGGACACAGTGGAAGCCAAACCTATAAACTATAAGCAGCGGTCATTGAGCAAATCAACAATGGGGCATTTTTCTCCCCCCTCTCTCTCTCTCTCTCTCTCTCTCTCCGCTCTCTCCGCTCTCTCCCTTCTCCTCTCTCTTTGCCATAGCAACTACACTTACCCCACAAGATTTTTTCCATCTAACAGAAACTGATGCCCCGAAATAACCGCATTTCTACAGGTCGTAAACGCACTGTGGGGAATTATGCAGAACCCGCAGTGCACGGGCTTTGAAAAGGTTTAAAAGGAAGTCAGACAGATCATATTAAAACAAAAAGATTTGCTCTGAACATTCCTTGAAGCCATAACAAGAGCAAAGACCCCCCGCCAGGGCTTTGATCCTATCTCGCAATGGTAAAAATGCAGCATCCAGACATGAACTTGAACTAGAGATATTCTTCCAGGGTAAATGTTCCACACTTTGAATTACAGCACCTTAAATCAGACGTATTGTGCTTGTGTCGCTCTATAGTTAGAATCTACGACACCTGTGGATCATTATGTTATAATTTGCACATTTCAAATCGCAATATTCACCTAAAACGACTTAATAAAAAGAAGCGAGTCCGCTGACTTCGGTGTAAGAAAACTGCGGTGCCCAGTGGGAGCCGACGTCTTCGTAAACGTCATTGATTGGGGATTGATCAGCGCGAAAATAAGCGATTAAAGATCGCTCGAACATGCACGAATCACTCCAAATGAGAAGAAACAACTAGAACGTGGTTAAAAGCTCTGAAAAGTCCATTTTGCAGAATAGGTCTGATTTAATATAAACTACATGGATCATGAAATTATTCTCAAGCATTTACCCAGTAAGCAAAATCTAAACTAACTACCTCACTAACTTAATCTACTCATGGTGAACACTAGGCCTGTCACGATAACACATTTTGAAGCACGATACATCACTACAGAGAAATAATCCCAGACTGTTTCATTAAAAGACATGAGCTGCAACAAATAAACAGATGAATGTACCAATAATTAGCCATGAAAGGGACTTATTCACCCCTCCACAGCTCAAATCTTATCGTATTACATCAAAAATACCCAAAATCTCGGGCACTTTGCCTCATGATAAATACGGAGGCTCAAAATGTATTGTTCCAGCTTTCATATGTTGAAGTCGATATAGTGATTATCGTGACGGGCCTAGTGGATACAAACCAAAACTAAAATTCATCGGGCAAACTGACACTTCGAAAGTACAGATGTATATACGCCGTGTAACCTCCACAGTCAGCTGCGAGTCTACCTACCTGTGACGGGAGGAGCAGAAAACAACAACCGGAATAGAGTTCCTGAACTAGCTGAAGCCGCGGATCCCCAAACAGCCGAGTTTACAGGGAAGTAGCCAAGAAAAGAGAAGTGGTTTTGTGTCTCATGTTAAAGGCGCAGTAGGTAGCAGTCAGATTACGTTTCACTCTGTGTGAATATTTCAACAGCGCTTCTCTTTTGCTACAATGGACCCGAGCAAAAGAAGAACAGTCAAAGGTTATGAATAATTATATGCGCATTTCAAAACAAAACAAAGAGAACTAAATATGACCTTTGTTTCGCTTGCAGTGACCGAAAACTGACCCCTTCCCCCTGGCATTTAACGCGAGCTAAACAGGTTACCTCGGTGTTTTCTCGTTCTTTTCCCATGTTTGTTTGCTTGTTTTTTTTACTTTTATGCGAAGTGCTTTGGTCAGCTCAAGTTGTTTTAAAAGTGCTGTGCAAATAAACCTGAGTCGCGCCGGCTTTCGAGAGTAGCGGCGGCGTCTGCGTCGGGGAGCTGACCCCGTTGGAATGCAGACAGGTACACGCAGCGCTCTGGGACACGGTTACACACAACACCAGAAGGAGAGGCGTCCCAAGATATCACATTCCCCAAGAGAAAGACTGTCTGAAATGCCTACGCACCACCTATGAAGAGGAGTTTCCTGCAGCGATCCGTACGTGGGATGTGGTCGGGCGATGCAAATAGGTCAAAGATTATCAGTGTTTACAGTTCCCATTATGCCGTATTTTCCGGACTATAAGGCGCACTGTTTTTCATAGTTTGGCCGGGGGCGCGACTTATACTCAGATGCGATTTATATGTGAAGTATATGTTTTTTTCTTCATTATTATGCATTTTTTGGCTGGTGCGACTTATACTCCAGTGCGACTTATACTACGGAAAATACGGTACCTCTTATTGTGGTTTGATCAAACTATCAGACTGTGATGACTGATTTAAAATTATCCAGGTTAAACTATAAGCACATTTTGTCTTTGGTCAAACTGAACTGGTCCAGACATTGAAGAATATCTGAAGAGATGTGCGCCTTAACTCATTTGAAGCTCCACACTGCCATCTGCTGGACATTCTTTGCAAATACATGGCTGTTTACAAAAGCTGTGCAACATAACTTGGTTCTGGACGTTTAGGGGTGTAACGCCTTTTTTTCCCGTCCTGCGGTGTGACTCGCCTTTGTGGCAAAATACAAAAATGATTTTCAAAACCAAATCAGTTCCGCAACAATTGTAAAGAAGCGTTTTTACAAGCATCACATCGTTACTTGTGTAACTCTTTTAATTTGAGATATTTGAAACTGTCCTGTGGTGTGACCTCTCCTGCCCCCCGCTGGACGCTCACTACAAATTTGCCATGTTAAAAAATTTGAATAAATGACTAAATATGTCTCTAATGTTGGTTCCATAATTATGTAACTGTCCCATCATAAAATATAATTTTAACAATTACAATGAGATTTTTCTCAGGAAATATAGCTGCAGGACATCGCACTGACACATGCTCAAAGTTTATCAGAAAAGTTGGATTTTGCAAAACTAAGAAAGTGATGATTATTAATTTTGACCTGTAGCTCAAACGCGTAACCCCAGAGCGCCCCCTGGTGCATAAATGTCAGATGAGCTCCTTCTAGTTTTGTGTAAATGTGTTTTTAAATATGTGAGTTTTCGTGTCACACCACGGGACACACTTTGGATTACAGCATGAAACTGTTTATATCTTCAATAGTTTTAAAGTGGAGACAACTCTGACTCATTCTAGAATTACCAAAGAAGAGAATGACAGCCGCACCGCAGTATATTTGAGTTTTTTTGTTAAAATACAAAGGAATGAAACACGACTTCTTCATTCTAAAACGATGTGTCATTTATAGAACACATATTTGTGCACAGTTGAGTTTAATTTTGGAGGAAGAAAAAATGTATTTAGAAAGTCATTTAAAGTGAAAACGCCGAAAATGGGCGTCACGTCAAGTCCCCAATTACAGAAAAAATAGGAGCGGTATATAGACTTGTTCTCTTTCCTCCCAAAGTCTGAGCTGGGTTTGTTTCATTTAGACAGTTTCCACGCTGGAGATGTAAACTTTAAAGTACAAAAAGTACTCCACTAACCACATCCAAACTTCATACCTGACAAAACTTGGGAGAAGAATGAAGTGGGCAGCTGTTGGATGCGGCGTCTTCGGTCTTCTGGGGTAACCTTTGGTAGCCTGCAAAGGGATGGGATCATAAATAATAATATCGTTTATCGTGATAAGGGGAGACAATCATCGTTCGTGGTACATTTTAGATAAACATAATAATCGCCAACAAAGATAATCCTCATTACATCAACAGAATTTGCAGACAAAAGCGACTTCTCCATGATATTCTCATCTACATCATTAATTCAGTTCAATCTTTATTAAGAATAATGAATTTCTGGTTCATAGTGAATACTAAAAAAAAGATACTGTGGCCATGAGCTTTGGGTAATGACCGAAAAGACAAGATAGCGGACACAAGTGGTCAGAATGAGTTTCTTCCACAGGGTGACTGGGCGCTCCCTCAGAGAGAGGGAGAGGAGCTCAAGTCACATGGGAGGAGCTCAGAGTAGAGCCGCTGCTCCTCCACGCGGAGAGGAGCAGCTGAGGTGGCTCAGGCTTCTCTTCCGGATGCCTTCTGGACGCCTCCCTGGGGAGATGTTCCGGGCACGTCCCACCGGGAGGAGGCCCAGGGGAAGACCCGGGACGCGCTGGAGGGACTATGTCTCTCGGCTGGCCTGGGAACGCCCCGGGGGAGGAGCCGGGGACGTGTCTGGGGTGAGGGAAGTCTGGGAGTCTCTGCTCAGACAGCTGCCCCCGTGACCCGGCCCAGATAAGAGGAAGAAAATGGATGGGTTCGTGTTTGTAATGTACAAACACGAATGCCAGTGTCTTGTTGTTGTCACTTATAACAAAGTAAAATACAATAAAAGTTGTTTAAATATGGAATCTATTCATAATATTGAAATTATAATTATTAATATCTATAACATTTATCAACTGTCAGCAACTTTAATAATTTTATCGCGATATAATCGTTAATCGCAGTTATTTTGGCCATGATAATCGCGACACCAAATTTCAGTATCATCCCACGTCTACTGCAAAGTGAACAGTCAAATACGAAAAACACTGAAATAAAAACCAAAATGAGCTTTGAGCGGTGTTGTAGTTACTTGGCCTCTGTGTTACGTATAAAGGAAGCCAAAGACAGTGTGCACTCATCAGGATGCAGGGCCACTCTCCCTCTGGCCTTTGTTATAGTGGAGGAGCTGACCTGGATTTACAAAGGCACTGGACGGCTTCATGTACAGAATACTTAAGTGACGTCTAGTGGAACAAACTTCTGCTAAATCAGCACAAACGAAACTTTTTAGACTCCTTTTTGTAATGAACACATGAACGACCACCACAAACAGAGACGGTGTAACTTTGTATTGTAAATAAGACGTTTTTGAGAACTTACCCTTAATGGCAAATACACCAAAACAGAAGTGTAGAAATCTGATCTTTCCTTGAGAGTTGGGGTCCAAACATTTGACTAACTTCTTTGCCTTGAGGTGAAAGAAAAGAAACAAAACGTTAGGCCAGTGGTGGAAGAAGTACTCAGTTTTCTTACTTAAGTAAAAGTACAGATACTGGAGCAAAAAGTACAATTTAAAAATGTACTTAAAGAGTAAAAAGTAAAAGATTTTGTGAAGATTTTGAGTCTTATAAAGATTCAAATGTAGTGATTTTGATAAAGATTTGAGCTGAATTTTGTTCATCAGAAACAACTGAATCAGTTGGTTTTTTTTAGCTCTTTTTATTTGTATACTTTTGTTTGCTAAAACTACGGACGTGTTAAAAATAAACTGTCGGCCTTTTCAGCAGGTCTCAGACAATAATAAAAATACTTTTACTTTCCAGTCCAGTTCAAAAATACAGTGGAGTAGAAAGTACAGGTACTGCTCTCAAATGTAGAGAAGTAAAAAGTATCCACTTTAAAATCTACTTAAGTAAAGTACAGATACTGAAAAGCACTGCATTGGGAAATATGCTTTAGGTGTTTTTCATACGTCAGCATCTATACATTGAAATGGTTTGCATCAGCAGTAAACTCTGTGGTCCAAAACGACCCTGAAAACACATTGGCCATGGGCACAAAATCTGCTACAAACCACCTCATATAAGACACACATTTTCTACAGTGTCCAGGATATTTCTGCCATGTTTAAAACTTATGCATATATATATATATATAAATATATAT
>KN472829.1:0-19918 GCA_000787095.1 Periophthalmodon schlosseri
ATTGTATTCCACAAAAAAAGTATGATCTCTCCAAGACAGACCTTGTTGGAAGAACTCTTCCGTCACTTTTTCACTCCACTGTTTGCTGAGCTCCCACGGTCTGCAGGGGTTACAGATGTCTGCACACTTGAGGGCCATCTGGGGCGGAGGAGAGGAGTCTGTTAGTATTGTGTACACAGCATACTATGCACAAGGCATGGATGAAACAAACAAATGTAAGGCATTGTGGACCTGCAGGATGAAGTGCCGATGGCTGGCGCTGGTCAAACTCAGGTTCTGCTGGTCCAGATGGAGGCGGAAGCGGGACAGGTACTCGTTCTGTTGGCTGATGTCAGTGGCCAGGATCAAAGAGCCCAGGTCCCTCTCCATGCTCCGGCTGAAGGCAAAAGATCACACACAGTTAGACTGGGCTGTATGTAATAGAAAATTTGAAACATGGGTTTAGGTGCAGCTGCTACTCTGACCTGTCCTCTGGAGGCATGTGTGAGAACAGCCCTGTCTCTCTGAGCAGCCCCACAGCAGACTTCCAGTGATGGTTTTCAAGAACAGAGGTATTCTGCACAGCCACACAAAAGTCAGTTTAATTTATTTAATTTTTTGAAATCACAACAATGTAATGTATATTTGCTCACCCTGTACAGAGAAGCTAAATAGTGGTCAGTCTTGATAAGAAAAGGCTGGTTAACCCCAGGATGATCCAAGTCATGAGTTGCAGCTGCAAGCAGCCCAAGAAGGATGTCATATGAGGTCAGAGACTTGGCGAGCTGCAGTAAAAAACAGTTCATTACTGATAGTGTTGAAAATATGATATTTGCATTTGTTCACAAGAGAGTATCCTGTCTCACCTTTGGCTCTCTCATGTAGCAGTACATGGCCTGTGTGACATCTGCAGCATGGACAGCATTGTGGTAGGGGTTATCGCTATGGTAATCCTCCTGCACCATGACCAGGAACCTCCAGAGTTTGACCATGTCCAGCTGAAAGAGCTCCACCAGGCCGTACTGGTTCAACAGGTGGAAGGTCAGGGTGATTAGGCTGTTCCCTGGAGAAAACACATATTCCTGCATTATATTTCTTGTGCTCCTAGTTAAAGTGATGTAACTAATGACACAAAGATGGCACAGCTGATAACACAACAGAGGCCTTGTAGTGCAGATGGAAGCAAACATCTGATTTACTCACCATTTGTCAGTCTGTCAAAAAGGAAAATATCAAAGTTCCAGTTTCCAACTTTATCCAGCATACACTGAAACAAACATGTTAGGCAGTGTAAATAATGACATGATTTTTGACAATTGCATTTTGTTGTTGTTGAAATGACTTACTCTGGCCTGTCCAGTGTAGTCTTCATCAAGGATGTGTAGGGGCATCTGCTGGGGGATCCCTCTGAGTAGACGGGATGAGTGCAGGTATCTCTGAAAGCTCAGCAGTCTGTGGACCCTCCTCTCTGGAGCTGTGGCTGATGTAGAGCCACATCCCAGGCGCGCTGCATCAATCAAACAATGCAAATCTTTATTAATGACACTTATGAAAAGCCTGTGGGGATTTTGTGTTGTGCCTCGGGCTTACGGGGCTCACACAGTCATTTGGATCACACAAGCTGGTGGGGATCTGACACCAACTCAGCGATACACAAACAGAGGCTGCTGACACAGCCGCCCACTCATAAGCCTCTCGTCTGGGATCACACGGCAGACATGCACACAGAAGCACTGGGTCTGGATCAACTGTGGCTACCACCCGCAAAAAACATTGTTCAAATTTGGATCATTTTTGGCCCAAATGTCCTCACATGCAGAGACTTTGTGGGTAGTTAATGAAGTAATGGAATGGCTTTTAGACACGATTTACATAATGACACTCCAGATCATCGTGTGAGAAAGCAGTGCACAAACACCTGTCAGTCTTGTTGAACAGGACAAAGGCGTCCCTTTTGAGAAGTCACGTCAATAACTGATGAGGCCATTGTTCATACTTACTGTGAAGAGTTCGGAAGTCGATGCACAGGTATGGGTGGGAGCTCCTTCGTTCCGGTTCAAATCCAACCTGACTTCTGACTCTCACATCTCCTAGAAGAAATCAGCACTTATTTCCTCTAAAGCCACGCGGTGTTCAGTTTCAGCTGTGCTAGGCCAAGTAGTGTTTACAAGACACTTTAGATTTCACTGTATGTTGTGCTTATGTGCCACTTGCTTTACCACAGGATAATGACAACTTTGAATAAATCACATGAAAACTTTTCCACATCATTTAACAACCCACTTGACATCTGAAAATTGAAGGCCACTTTCTCATTTCAAACTAATTGGAAAAAATGTTTTTGCGTTGCACAGAAGTTGCAATAGCAATTTTCTAGCCCACTGTTGTGGGGATACAGAAAGAAATAAAAGATTTGTAAAAACTATTTGACCCAGCCCTGCTGTATGATATAAAAGTGCATAAACACACAGCCACACACTCCCACAAACCAGAAGAGAATTCAAATGGACAGACAAGTCAATCAGACAGCTGAGCATGCAATGCCATGTCAGGACGGTTCTAGATTAGTACTGATAGGCACTGAGAGATCTCGACTGCTCTATGGCTGTTTTATTAGTCAGGCAAAGGCACAGGGACAGGCTGGAGCTCTGGCCTGAGAACTGCAGGAGCAGAGCAGAGTGAGGTGACAGGAGGGTGCTGTGACACCAATGCAGTAAAATGCATATTTTTCAGGCAACTACCTTCACAGCAAGACTTCATGTGGAAGTATTTTAACTTGTGAACAGTGCAAAGATCTTTTTCGGCAGGGCTTTAGTTGTGTTGTATGTGTATTAGACTTGAAATCAGAGCAGTCACACAGGTATGTCCCCCCAACCAGTGCGTTACTTACTTGCAAACAGCTGTTTGAATACTACACAAGCCCCTATCAAAATATCAAAAACTATGAATTACTATAAATTCAGGCCAAATGGATCCTCAGTCCTCATTTTGCCATGTTTTTTGTTGAACTAATATAAGGGCTAGCTTGGAATAATATATAACAATGCAATGCAAGTTCACTGGTCCTGCTAGTGTGGTAGTTGTAATGTACAGCTGGAACCACATGTTTACAAACACTGCATAAAGACACACATCTATTTTTCCTTTACTGTCTGCCGACAAAACAGACAAACTTTTGAATGTGGTGGTTGGTCACTATTGCCTCCGAGAGGCTAACTGACAGCAGGCTAACTGACAGCAGGCCAACTGACAGCAGGCCAACTGACAGCAGGCCAACTGACAGCAGGCCAACTGACAGCAGGCCAACTGACAGCAGGCTAACTGACAGCAGGCCAACTGACAGCAGGCTAACTGACAGCAGGCTAACTGACAGCAGGCTAACTGACAGCAGGCTAACTGACAGCAGGCTAACTGACAGTAGGTTAACTGACAGCAGGTTAACTGACAGCAGGTTAACTGACAGCAGGTTAACTGACAGTAGGTTAACTGACAGTAGGTGAGTAGTGGATGCACCTCTATGGAGGATGTAGATGAAGCCCACATCAGTCCCATCCCATCATTATGAGATAACAAAGTAACAGTCAAGACATAAGGGAGAGAGTTGTACACTGCCATGCCAATGAATAACACATACAGTACTAGGCCCTTGCCTCAGGGAGCCTCATGCATCATTTCAAAACTTATGCCTCCATCATACTGGTCAAGGAAGAGACCATGTTCTATCAGCGATGAGCAAATAATGGTTCAAAATGTGTAGCTTAACCCTGGAGTCTAGACCAAAGACCTTGTGAAGATAATGGAGGATTCTGTTGCAGAGATTTCAAAATCTACAGTGAGATTTACTGTATAATCACAGGCTGAACGTCGATCTGCGAGGAAGAAACCATGACTCCAAATGAAACATACAAAAGTAGTTTGTAAATTTAAAAATGTGATTTTTTTTCAGGAATGAGACAAATTCATTTATTTTGCTCACTGACCAACCATATAGTGTTAAACGCGATTATATTTTAGATCAGATGGTGGGGAAAATGTGTGTCATTATTGAGTGTATGTAAACTTGTGGTTCCAGCTGTATACCATCTGCAGCTGCATGTGCCTAGGCCTGGCGTGCCTGTGTGATTAGAGTGAGCCAGAGTCAATGGGTCCATGTTTCCCCCGCGGTGCATTAGAGCTGATGCTCTGAGGTGGATGTAGGTCATGTCATTAGAACTGATGTGGCCAAAGCTTTGACTCCAGCTATCTGAAAGCAAATCAGCATTAACTTGGCAGACTAAACGCAAGCCTGCGGAGGCCACATTTGCATGCCTCTCACACTCAATTAAATTAAAAAACCTAGAGAGGAATAGTGCTGCTGATGTATCAGAATGCTATTATTGAAGTATTGAGTATTGATATTAAAATGGTAAAATGGTTAAAATACCAGACCACAGTCCAGTGTTAGCTATGCCGCATATTTGCTCACTTATTCCATTGTTCCAAGTCAAAATAAAACTAAGAATATGCATTGAGAAAATGCAATGTAAGGTAATGAAAGTGACCTAAACAACAACAAATTATATTGACAAGACAATCCTGGACGGCTCTGTCCTAGATGTCTGATAAAGTACTTGACTTATAAAAATTCGTCTTTGAAAGGGGCAAAAAACACAATGGAGCAATGGACCATGTGCACATGGACAAAATGAAGAGGATCGAGTTGATTGAAAATGTAGTCGCCATTGAATAAATCTAATGCGATGGCGTAACAATTCAAATATTCAACTTAAACTCTATTTGAAAATGTATTTACGCTAAATACTGTTTTTTGTAGTTGAAGCAATGGAGAGGTTAGAGTCAGTCAAGCCAGTCAGAGAAAGAAACCATTTGTAAAATACTTACCTAGCATACGAATGTACAGCGCTGTTTGGTCGGAGCTGTCATAGGAGATGGCTCCTCGTCTCTGTAAAAACAAAATGCAGTGAAAATGTGACTTCAAATGACATAATTTACTGATTTTATACACGACTTCAGACGAGTGTAGTGTGATGTAGTGCTACTGTGTGTTTTAATCTAGAGTTTGTGAATGTACACAAACTGTTGCACTGATAAAACCTGCTCTAGCTCCATATCATCCGCCTGATATGGCACTTATGCCGCTGCTATCAGTCATGTGAGAAACACATGCCTTATCCAAACACACATATGCTCACAGCCACACTCACATGTAGTAATTTTACGTAAAATTACACAAAATTACAAAATTACTCTGGTATTAACAAAATTACATTTTTCAGAAGTATTTTGTCTAAGTCCATGTTCTCCCCTGTGGGCTAAAACGAGCTGAACAATAAGCTGGATAAGCTGGTATGACAAATTCTTTCATAAACATAAAAAAGTAACTGTTCAGTTAAAAATGTTTAAATATAGGCAAAGACTGACAGTTGTACTCAAAGACAGCTGAATATTTAGCAGTTAATACATTTTGTATTTATTCATGATTAAATGAACAGGTCTAACAATCCTGTGTCCAGGGTCTCCGCAGACAAACACTGATATGTTGAAGTGTCCATTTTTATAATTGGAATGAAATTTTTAACATAACAGATTATGCTTTGTTATTGAGGTGTAAACAACTATTTCAGGAAAGCCTTACGGGGCATTTATTACTTTGCATTCATGAAGACAGATTGGTTGGAGAGGTAAACCTATACTGGTATGGCTGTATAAATACACTTGCATCAACCTTGGGAACAGACACATACTAAAGATCATATCAAATGACAAGATGAATTATGGCGAGTTATATTTAAAATGAGGGCGCTCTTTACAGGAACAAACGATTATATTGAACCAGGACCTGTATAGTATATCACACTAAAAGGAAGTTATGCAGAAAAGATTAACCATATTGCAGTGTATACTTGGCAACTTACAATAAGGCTTTGATCCTTATGTGTCTAAAGTGTGAGGACTTTCAAATATCCCAGCTCAATGCCTTTAAATTTTTCATGTGTATGGCGTCATTAACAGTATACCTGACCAGGAGCCAGCTGTCACCACTGTTGTTTATTAAAGAGACAGTAGGCGAGTGTGTGCTAGCAGCTCTTGTGTGGACAGACTGATGCTTTGGGCTACACTGCAGCATTGGCTCACCTCTCTGTGCACTCCATAAATCCTGGCCCCCCTCCAGGCCAAGTCTCCATCGGGGCTCCCCTCAGCTTGGGTTACCCGTTCCACTGACAGGCCTCATGACTGTCCACAAGACTACAGGATGAATTATGGAGCGCTTGACCACACTCTCAGACTCACTGGCTGTCCAAGATTAAGAAGGGTGAACCGGGGGTCTGCCGGACTAAGTACACATTTCTCTAGCAGAACAAACATTGTACTTTAGGGATAAACTATGTGCTGTGTAACTGGAATGAAAAAAAAAAAAACAATATATTATGTATATCACAATAAAAAAAATATTAAAATATTTAATGTAGTTGTGGACAATGTTGAGAAATCTCTTTTCCAACAATCAGATCATATTTTTGGAATTCATCATGTACTAAAACATGTAAAGATCTTGGTTAAAGTTATATGTAGGCCTATTGCAAAAAAAAAAAGTGGGCTGTAAAATTAAACAAAACAAATAGGGCAGAAATGTACTCTCATGCCTTGTACAAAAATGTATTCTACAAGTTTAATTTTCCTCTTTTGTATAAATTCTAATAGTGCTTAATATGCTTTGGACATTTTAATCAAGAGGTCTAGAGCCAATCCTGTCAGTAAAAGCATGTGCTTTGGAGCAGAGTTCAGACTTTGGACTAAGAAATTAGCTTTTTTTTATTGATTGAAATAAAAATTATTTCTCAAATCTATATTTTCTTAGGCCTTGTGTTGTTGTAAAGGGATATTCATAATGGTGCAGCTGAAGCCCTGTATCTAGGAGCTAATAACAGCTGTCAACTGGTGCAAACAAAAACATGTGCAAACACCAGCGTACATGCTTTCAGGCTCATTACTTCATATGTAAAGGATTAGTCTCCATACACACACAACACACTTCACACTATTTCTTCTCCAAGTTCATGACAGCAGCCAATCCAAAGCTAATATTTTACCGGGTAGCAAACAGTTTAACTCTGGGTGGGTAATCTGCAAAGCTGTATTTTAGTGTCAACAGGCCTCTCTGTTTACACACAGCACCGTGAGCATTATACATAGTGTGTGTGTGACACTGGGGGAGTTAGTATCCACTGGAACATTAATGACAAGTGCATAATGCTACCCCTCAGGCTGCCAATGGAGGGTTGACCAGCCGTGCCAACTCTCTCCAAACAAACCTTTTGGCCGGAGCTTACAACCAGCACACACCTAGAAAGGCTCTTGGCACTTAAGTGGACAACTCGCATGTGTGCTAAAAGAACAAATGTTTAAAGCTCTTATCTATGCGTTTCAGAGTGATGAAATTAGGAGCACTGTCATAGCATTTAACATTTCAAAACAGAAAATCCCATCTATTAAATGGTCATAAGTCCTAAAAATTGTGCCTTTGAGCAGGTCTTAGAGAAATTCCATTTCTGCGCTGTACCAAGGGCATTCACTGCTAGCTCATTCCTTGTTCTCTTGGCCTACGTCATCAGAGGTAAAATACTCCCTACAACAGAAGCATAGTCAGACTGGACTGCACTAGACTGGA
The DNA here is from genome assembly GCA_000787095.1 of Periophthalmodon schlosseri. NCBI lineage: Eukaryota > Metazoa > Chordata > Actinopteri > Gobiiformes > Gobiidae > Periophthalmodon > Periophthalmodon schlosseri. Next base: position 7,649 of record KN472829.1, read on the forward strand.
ACACTAACACTATCACGATGTGTTGATGGTTTATGTCTCCGGGTGATAGGTCCCGTACTGACGGTAAATAAACTTCTCTTGCGTTAGAACTCCAGCGTCATGCCTCTTCTCTTCAACTCTCAGGCAACTACAATTTATTCTACAATCGTAGAAAACTGAAACACACATTACATTTTTCATATACATTTTTAAACAACTTTTGAAGAAGGGAGATTTATTTAAGAATTTATATTATTGCAACATGCAAAATGGCAGAGAATCAAATATATAGTCTGTAATAAAAACTTACAGGAAAGAGTTCTTTAAAAGTTGCAGTGTAATCTTTCACATAATGGTGTGATGATACGTCTGCACTTCTCGGCCCATTCACTTTTGGTGTGATATTCCAACATCAACCATGACATTTACAGACACATTTTAGCAGATTTCTAATGGATTGCCTAATATTGTCCGAATTTCGTCATCGGAATAATGAGGACTATTGCCATAGCAATTAAACAGTTTCTTTTAAATAGGGAAAAGTTCCTTAAAAGTCCTTCAAATCACGGAATCATGAATTTTGCCCACCACAATTTTGGACACATAGTAAAATAGGTGTGTAGTGAGAGAGATTTGAGCAGTGACATCAGGAGTCTGGGAAAACTCAATATAGGCTTTACAAAAAAGAATGAGAAGCATTTCAGAAGTGCTACAAAATTTAAGAAAGAGGTTGAGTCTAGTGTATAGAACTACAACGCAATTCCAGGTTTTTGATGAAGAAACAAACAACATTGTAATACTGAAGGTTTCGGTTACCATACACTTGTGGTTTATGAACAGATAGTTGCAAAATAAAGGAAGCCAAAAGGCCAAACTAAGGTCATGAACTTGTGTCAAGATTTTGATCCTTATCAAACATTAAATGACTTTGACGAAAATAGTACAAAAGTTGAACCTATAGAGCAGGGCCATGATTCACAAACTTTTCACGCCAAGCCTCACCACATAAACTATTTAGTAGCCCCACAATAATTACTATATCGAGTTCAATAAATGAGAGCTGGAACAATACTTTTTGGGGCTCAATATTTATCATGGGTACTTTATCTTCTGTGCTGTAGAGAGTTGAATAAATAACTACTAAAATGCTTAATTCTGTTACTACATTCTTTGTACACATGTCTGGGGGGGATGATCCTGGGTTATTTAGAGTTATTGTGGCAGTATCATAATTTAGTTTCAATATTATTGTTAATCATCAATATTTTCTTCTTCAAAAATATCACAACTCAAAATCTGATATTGTGACAGGCCTACTATTTGGCCACTACTACTACCGCTAGGACTAGATTAAATGTGAACAAAGCCAAGTCTAGAATAGGTGGGGCATTAGGTGTAAATAAGGTCTAAACATAAGAAATTTCAACATAAATACATTATAGCATAACACAATTATATCCATTATTAAATACTATTTAACGCCCCGAGTATATCATCAGGAGAAGATTGCGTAGTACCACTTGGGAACAGCTGGGGTAGAAGCAGGCTGTGCAGCTGGCCCTTCTTAGAAAACAGACAACTTGAATGTCCTTAATCAAATCTAAACCTTTCCTAGAGCTCTAACCCTTAACAGTTGTGTTAGCGGTGACCTAGTTAAGCAGGGTGGTCCAGACAGGTCCACGCCAAGCAATGAGGGTTTTATCTCCAATCTACATTTGAATTAAATTTAATAAGGGCATTTCCTGTAGCATTCCATATACAGAAAAACAGTTGGCACCGTATTTGACCCGTGTCAGTTCAGCAGACAGGTATGGCTCATCTTGGTATTCAGACTAGAAGTGTGAGATAAATAGCAAAATAATAATGCAACTGTTGTTTTAGAGATATATTTGTTGTTTTTATTATTCAAACTTTGAATTGGTCTAAAAAGCTAAAAAAAAAAAAAAAAAAAAAAAAAAAAAAAAAAAAAAAAAAAAAAAAAAAAAAAAAAAAAAAAAAAAAAAAAAAAAAAAAAAAAAAAAAAAAAAAAAAAAAAAAAAAAAAAAAAAAAAAAAAAAGAGACAATTACAATGAGAAAAGAAACTTGTGGTGCAATATTTCAAACAAGATATGACCTGATATTTCTGCAGTTGTGTGTTTAAAGGACCCGTATCTGATCTATATTATAATGTTTACTCATCAAAAACATACCTGGAGTTTTGTTTTGCTTCATTCACACATGTTTAAACACACAAATCCTGCATATTTAAGCCAAGATCTTTTCTCAAACAGAAGACACTCTGTTCCACCTTGTGATGTCATGTGGTAATACAGGAAGTGTTCTACTGTGTTATAAAACTCCATACACCTTCACTAAAATCATTTGGATGATTTCATCTCTGCTGAGCCGGTAAAAGTTAGCTGTTAACTTGAAACCTACCACTACATGACAAGAGCATTTTGAGCTTTGGAGATGTAGACAGACTACTAACTAAAGGGTTACTCATGTGTGAATGAAACAAAACACAAGTCTGGGTATGTTTTTGATGAGATAACAGAATTATAACATGGCTTAAAGCTAACAAGAATAAATTTTGTGTAATATAGGACCTTTAATATTACTGAGACAATGACTCTCATGCATGTCAATATTGCCCAGGTAGGTCATCTGTGTGAAAAATGTGGAGAATAACTACAGAATCTTCAAATGTACATTTATTACGCAGTGCTTCAGAGCCGGGGGCAGTTAGTTAGTGAAGTATTTCTAAAGGCAAACTTTTTATAAATATATGAGAACTCCTTCGTTTGTGTTGGGAGACATTAACCAATCACCTGGAGCTGTGGCTGAGTTGTGTTTACTCGCCGTGGCCTGAGAACAAACCAAATTTCAGTTTTGTTTGGCCTTTTACTGTGGCTAGTACAACAGTCCATCCATTGTACTCCTGCAATTCCGTGTAAGCTCGTTTACATGCGGCTCTGGCCCTTATCTCTGCTGCGAACACTGGCGGGGGTCAGAGGACTCAGGTTTCTAAGGTCAGAGGTTATGTGATGTCTGTAGGGGCGCGTCAAGCCAAGCCATTTTAACCGCTAACAAAATTACAGAGGCAGCATTCATCTTGAAAATTTGTTTTGCTTTGAATTTACTGTTTTTGTGTAATTTAAAAGCAACCCGCCCAACGCATTTTGGGGCATTTGTGTCTGTTCTAGTTTAGCAAAGCTTTATAGCCCAAAGGCTTTGTCAAACATGGCCAATACAGTACAGCAGATGGTGAATGTTCTTCAACTTCCGTGTTTAACTGTATTGTGTCACCTGGTTAGTAGTAGATCAAGTTAGATGGGGAAGTTTGGGTTGCTATAATCAGAACAGTAACACACCAAATATGCTTCTGAACGTCAGCACAGATGCATAACCTGCATAGCTGCAATTGAGTTGTGATGACCTCTTGTAGCACTAAACTGTATGTTTCGGGACATTCCAGTGCCGTCAGGAGTGCTCACCGGTGGAGCAGGAGTGAGTGTGCGTGCATGTGCTAAGCTCCAGATGCACACTCTGATACAGTCCAGCTGCAGTGACTTTTGGAGCACACGCAGCTCTGAGAGGCCAGAGGACTTGGACGAGCTGCTGCTGTTGAGAGACAAGGCGCTGTTGACACCAAAGAGAACAGCATCTGAAACTAATGTTTTTACTGGCGGCTAAAGTGTCATAAAATGATTTAAAGGTTCTTTTACACAGAGTGCTTTTGGGGGCCTTGTATAAATGTGCTTGGAGCAAAGCTCTACAGTTAGAGGTGGGGGAAGGGAGGCACTTGTTTCATTCGTTCTCAGGTTGTCTACACGACACAACTATTTCATTAGTTTCAAACATCATTCCAGGGCTGTAATGGTTTCTCTAGCCAGATTATTTTACAAGAGAGGATGTTAAACAAAAAGTGGCTCTGAACCAAACACCTGCATCTATTGTATTGTCCTTTTATGGTGAAGCTCAGAGTAATTCTGGTTAAACCTCGTCTCGGTCGGGTTGGCCACTGATACTGTCCGGTGGTCTACTGATGTGTACAGCCATATTCTCACGGCCGATTGCACTCAACACTGCAGCACAATAACACAGTGGTCATGTGACTGGGGCCCCTTACAGAAACGCAAAGAACGGTAGGGATATATTATGTGTGTATAAATGAGGGCAGGATATGATTTCTGCATATATAACAAATAAATATAAACTGCACTGCAAAAATGCACAAATTCTCAAGAAGTCAAACTGGCACAACAAGGGTTAAGGTTTTTGAGAGAGATTGTGAAACTCCAGGCTCAGTGTCTGAACGGCTCCTTCAGCATTCTTACCACATCCTGAAACTACGTCAATGTGATGGCACTGAGTAGAAAAAGAAAAATTCTTATCGCTACAGTTAAAAACAACAGTTGACTCCCTCAGAAAAAAGCAGTGTGGAGTTGTCCTTATCATTCATACAGTGGACGAGACACACAGCGATATCTGCCCTTCTTACGTCTATCGTCTCCAATAGTAACCAAACATCACAAAGGCCGATCAGACTCAGCACATCACTTCTTTGGACAAAGCACTTTTTTTCTTGGGACAACTCAGAGCTCATCAATACTTTGCAGTGACTTAATAGTTTCGTGGCAAATTGATTTTTTCAAAGTTTAAAGTACACCAAAGTTTGTTTTTGAAGTTGTGAATTTAAAAATGCCTATTTAATCATGATACCATATTTGAAATAATAATAATAATATTATTATTAATTACATGACATTATCAGATACTCAAAAGATCTGTGCCATCATCAATCGCACCATCACACCAACATTCAGCTGGATGAAACAAAAGAAGCATAAAGAAACAAAAGCCGTATGCATTATTGTACGCAAGAATTTAACAGACGCCAACATTTGAGACAAACTGAACTACTGCCACCCATACAAAGTTACACAAGTTTATGTAATAATGTGCAAACAAACAAATAATGTACCATTTTAGAGTGTCAAAAAAATAAACAAAAAATGCCAGATTACCCCAGACACAGTGGTAAAGACAATATTTACACCAGTTGTTTTGTAAATGGTAATAAAAGGAAGTTTGAAAAAAAAAAAAAAGAAATAAACTACCAGTTCAAATGGTGGTTTTGGATGAATTTATGACTTGCCTTTAGCCATAATAGATCGTTTGTGTCAAGCAACTATGCACAATCACACACACAAATCCTACAGTATATGAGGCCTCTGTGGAGAGCTGGCTTCAGGGTTGGTGAGTGTTTTCCTGGCCCAGTTAACACGCAAGACGCCTATATTTGTGATTTGGAGATGGGATACTAAACTGTATACCACTGCAAGACATTTACAAAATCTATTATAAAACATCAATGAATCAATTATTGCTTGAGAATTTGCTAGAACTTATTAAAAATTGTTAAATCAACAAGCCACCGACACACTCCCACCTGACACAATAGCAGCTTTGTAATGGATAAATGTGGCCGTTCTTTAATGTCATTTCTTCGCCTCCCTCCCTGCATATTTACACCTCATCATAAGCATTCCTAAACTACATAGTGACATATTCTTCTAAGAGTCTGTTTAACTCTTCGCTTTCATCCTCTGTTTACAAGAGGAAATGTCTTCATTGGAGAGGGAGGGGAGGAGGAGAGGAAGAGAGGAGAGAGGAGGAGACGGGGAGAGAGGGAGAAGCGGAACAAGATAGCCAGTGAAAGAAAAGAGACTTTGGCCATCTGTGAGTTTGGTCTGGGGCCAAACCACTGCCCACAGAGCCAGTGCACATGCCTAACTGCCCTTTTCTGCAACCAAGTCCAGCTTTACTTCCACAACAACAGACCAGAGGAACCACACGCAAAACACAGCAACCACTGGGGCAACTGTCCCTCGTGGGGTCCTGAAGTGTTGGGACTTTTCTGTAGAAATATGAAAATGTTATACCATAGATCTGTTCAAATTTATGAAGTGGGCTACTGTCATTTTCATAACCTTCTAAATTTATACTGCATTGTACAGAAATCATGGTTCCAACTCACAGTATTCAGTGAATTATTGGTCGAATTATTGCCAAACAAGAACAATGGAGCACACCTCCCACTTGCAAAACAGAAATGAACACTTATGTGATGAAATAAAAACCTGTTGAGAGGGAAGCGAGTTTATGAAAGATGTCTAGTGTTGTGAATTAAGACAAAGGAGGCTTATACTACCATGCAACTTACTTTGCACAGTAATGTTGTGCTACTTAAATTTGGCTTCAGCACAAGGAAGTTGTTCAACTGTCCAAACTCTGAACAGAAGTCATTCCAACAGTGAATTACAACAAGCAATTAAAATGATAAGAAAGCCGCTCAATCCCCATACATTGAGGGTCTGTACGGGCGATTCAAAGTGGACACACATGGATGGTTATATGGAGCAGTGTCCCGAACAAAGCACCAATGAACACCCCATTGAAAACAACAGGGAAACTGACAAAGATGGTGACTTAATGCTTCGTTAATATGTTAAATGAGCAGATCAGCAGGAGAAGTCATACTACAATTGTGCTCTTACAATGTGACTCCTGAATTATTGAGGTACTGACATGTGTTGAGAAACTTGTTCACATTACTTAATAAAATTTATGTTGCAGGAAGTAAAAATACCACAGTATCTACATCTGAGGCTCAGTCCTGTGCACACTTACATTGTTTGACTAATGCAGTAGAAGTGCATTGTACCACAGTGCCACTTTTTGTGTGTACTTGAGAGTCAAGCAGAATGTGACCCCAGAAAAGGCTGTTGGGTCCTAAACCTACCACTTTTCCAACAATCATTTAAGCTTCTGCTGTTAATGTGTCAAGAGATGCTAACACAAATAACATATTAGTACATTGTTTACAACTGTGGGAAGCCCCAAGTCAAGACTAGTACTTTTGGTATCTTCCTGCTCTGTCGGTACAGGCCAACTCATGGGGGCTTTATCTTGGTTCCACATGCACAAATGCAAAATGGTTTTGGGTGATGTGTGCGTGTGCTGGAGGTGTGACAGATAAGGAAAGGTTGTGTACTTCTGTAAATGAGTGAACGTGCACAGTGTGTGTTAAGGCCTCGATATCCAACAACCACCTGCAAGATTCCTGCAGATTGGTCATGTATTTGCCAACAAAATGAGTGAGTTTAAGGCCTGTATGTGCTGCTAAATCCACATGATTAAACGTAAGGACAAGGGTGCTTGTACCTGTGACAGTTGCCTCGGATCAGGAGCTCCAAAGAGGGAAGAGCTGGAGCTAAAACTTATGGCTCCCCTCCGGCTGAGGACGTGCTTGGGAACCGGCCTGTCGAGAGGCAAAACCGGCAGCTGATAACATACTTCCATTGAATAATCAGAGCTGGATCCGAGTCAAAAATATAAAAAAAAATAATAAAATAAAAAGGAAAAGCAACTGATGACAACAAATAACAAATGCAGTGCAGGATTGGTGATAATTAAAGTGTTCTTAATCCTTTCAATAATGTGATCTGCTATAAATCAAGCAGCCAAGTGTTTCTGTTCATGATAAGCGACTCAAAACTTGTCCTAAACGCCTTCATTGATGTTGCCTCTGGTCTACCCCCACCTTTGGTATCGTTCCGTGAGGAAAAAGATCATGCTGTTGCTGCATTAGCCCCTTTCCTTCTCATTTTACTCAAATCCGGGCCCACGGACGACGAGACCTTGTTGTCATTTTCGAAGTCTTTATAGAAACGCTTCCTCATTTTTCAGAGCACATCAAAACGTCCGTTCATTTGAGGCGTTTGGAGATCCGCATTTCACATATCCCGAAATGAAAACAAAAGGCACGATCACTTCCAAAAAATGTCATCAACATATCATACTGCATACACCGGGTGGCCGCGGCAGACGAAGCGAGGCTGCTCCAGGATGTGACCAGGCACGACGCCGGGGACGAAACACCATCAGCGCGGAGGGCTTTTCCGTCTTTTCAGCAGCTGCATGATGAGAAGCTGTTGTTAATTCACCACTGACCGTAAAAGCACCAAGTGTCTGGCTCAAAGAGAGAGGGGAACCCCGACGTTCATCTCGGTCACTGCAATTCCGCCGCCTTCAGGACAAACGCAGTGGCACTAATAAACTAGCTACCTACTATGGCACAACGCTAAACTAAATTACGCCTATTTCTCTTGAACTACCTACCTACCGACCTAAACATTAGCCTAGTGTATGGTTTTAAAGCGCACACCACCTGCCAGAGATGGTGCTGTTGGAGCGAGCAAATACGCCCTTGTGAAAAAACAACCAATCGCGTCAAAGCTACTATTGCAAACTTGTCGCTGATTGGATAAAAGCGCCTACAATATTTACAACAGGCTTTGTGATTGGGTGTATCACCGGGGCGATCCCAAGACCTATATGAGCAGTCGTTTGCAGACGGCGTGGACTTTCTCAAGGGTATTCCTCCACAGCGGGGCTTGCCCTGCAGCGGTCCACATCATTGCCTGTGATTACCTTCCTCTCATGAGTCATACTACTTGGGAGCTTAGTCTCACTAGAGTTTGAAATACAGACTATAGGGAATACTTTGAAAATATAAGGTGGCTTTGTTGGAGGCTACTGAGGCTGAGGCAATTCACTCCTTTGTTGTCTGAGGCTATGGGTGAATTTTATGATGGGCCCGACCCCCTTGAAACACTTAGGCCTAAGTCTATGTTTGTGTTTAACACTGAAACACTGTTTGCCTCTCAGATAATATTTTGGTGAGTAAAAAGAAATACGCAATACCAAACCAAATCACAGACATCAGTGGGGTTTTGTGCCATGTGCAGTTGAACAATAGATGTGCCATGGCAACACTCAGTGCCAATGAAGACATAATCCCCTCCCATTTTTACGGCTTTCAATCCAACTCCCCGCTATCACACCCCCCACAAGGTGAGTCCTGCATTATTCCCAAGCAACACAGCAAGACACAAAATTGTTGTAGGCCCATTTGCAGTTAAAAGGCAATAATGCATTTAAAATAATATTAAATGGGTGAATGGGTCCTAGACAGTAGGCCATTTAAATTACTCTCAGGCTGGAGGAGGGCATAGGCCTAAAATGTAGCCTAACATTCCTCATAGGACAGTACTACCACCACTATACGGCCACATCTTTAGGCGTAAACAGAATGGTTAGTGAAAGTGTTAAGGATAATAAAAGTGCATTGTCTTTTCTAGATCTATTTGAGAAAGCATCAATTGAGAAGGTGAGTTGAACTAGTAGTAGGCCTATTCACAGTTTACCAGGCCGCTGTTGCCAGACAACTCAAAGTGCTTGATCTGACATATGACTACGTCAATACAATGTCATGACGGCACATTTTACATTATGTCCTCTAAGTGCACATTTGGGAACAACTAAATGATACTTGGGGGGATTTTCTAATTAATTCCTTGCACAGCTATTGGTCCCGGTCACACGCAAACGAACAGGCTTGAATGTTTAGAGGGGTGTGCGCTCACCCTCCTGTTTAAGCCTGGAGACACAGAAACAAGGTATGCTGCATACCTGGTGATTCCCCTTGGGGTCCCATGCTCCAAATGTGATTATAAGGCCCCCGGTGCCCCACACCCCCGACACCAGCCGCACTCTGGGGAGATATTACAGTTTGCTTCGGTGTCACTAATTAATACAGCCATTAACAACACAGGGGATTTCTGTTGACGCTTTATAGGCCTATAGTAGATTTTAACACTGTGGATGCACTATTCAATTTCGCTTGATAAGACTTCATAACATAGACGACTGTTTGTTTGCGCACTTGTGATCCCTCACTCTTGTGCACTAAATCAATCAATGTGCTTTCTTACACAATTAAAAAGGGCAACGAGTTGTGGATTTATAAAGGTAAGCAGATAGAGCCATCTAGTGGCGTAAACCTGCAAATACAGTGCATACACAATTTATAATTTGGGTGTTTTATCAATATTATTGACTAAATAGGAGGGTTTAGTGAATTGGGTACGTAATTTCATTAAGTGGCCATTGCCATCTGCGAGATGTGGATACATTTAGAATCTAGTGTTTACCAAATCTATAGAAAGCCTAAACATATGATCTTTTTGTTGTTTCAGAAGCCTTGTCTTTAAAAGTAGGCTTAGTGAGATTGAAGTCAATACATTTTAAAGTTCTTTTGATGATGACTTTTTGCTTTCTTTCAACTGTCAAATCAACTTTGTTTGCTATTTTCACCACTAGAGGGCACTGCATTACCGCTGATGTAGAGAAGTACACTCACTGGAAATAATGTATCAGTTTGACTAAGTTAATAAACAATACATTCGTGTTGCTAATTCAACAATGAACCATGGGACTAACATTAGTTTTCTGATTGTGAGCTATTATCATCAAACTGCACTCATTGTGGCTCACTTTGGCTATTGGAAAATTGGATAAGCATGTTGCTCATGAGACCCTTAACTTAAAAAAGGAAAAATAATATTGAACTAAAATGTTATTTAGTTATAGGCACAGCCTATTATAGTCTTATTATAGGTTTATGAATATTTTATGTCCTTGGACCATTGTAAAAAGCATTGGCTGGTGGACAAAATAAACACATGAGGCATATTCATATACAGGAACGTGAGATAGTCTTAACTTTCCTGTGACCATCAACTGCAGTGGAGCCTATTACTATGCTGATGTATCTTTTACGTCACTCTAGAAGACAATGTTATAAAACTCAAGTAAAAATCCATCTCATTTATGGAATACCCTTTGCCATAAAAATTAATATGACAAACATAGCTACTTACTATTTCATACTAATTTTCTAACCCAGTAGTTCCTACGGCCACCACAAATGATAAAAAATATTCCTAACATTTTTTTCCAGACAAATACACCTACATTTTACTTGTAGTTTTGTATTCCCATGCACATTTTCCACCCATTTTGTGGGATTTTACTATCCAATATGCACAGATATGCTTGATGACCTGACCCTTTGATCAGCCAAAACTCTGGAGACCCCCTAGAATCAGTGGCAACCAATGGAATTTAACGACAAATATGCGAATCAAATTGGGTTGGAATATGAAGCATTTAGTGTATTCCATGATGTCCCATTTATTTGATCTGCTGTTTAAATTGCTTGAATACTGTTATTGTCACTGTTGTAGTTGATGCACTTAACTTCAAAGGGCTGCAGGGTAAAACATTGTATTGTGTATAGTACTTGATCAGTGTTCCACTTACCTGAAAAATATGAGATTGAAGACTTTTACTGGCTCTATCATTTCATTCTACCTGTGGACCATGATAATAGAAAAACAAAACTAAATGTTGTAATGCTATGGTCATGATACTTTTGATCTCCAGTGATACAAGCACGTGATCTACTACATAATATGACAGCTTTTTCTCTGACAGACTGCAAAATTGTGAGTCAGGCACTAATGGCTTCAGGATATGAATAGGTTTATTTCCTGGAGGAATAAATTTCTTCCACTTAATTGGTCTCATTAAATGTACTTTTAGGCGCTGGTTAAAAGGTGAGCATTTGAGCTTTGCCTGCTTTTTGTTCATGAATATGTAATCACTAGCTCACCCCTTTAAAGACAGATGATTAAAAATATTAGATAACCTACATATGGATCTCACAAAAAGACATCAGAAGTAAATAACAGAAAACGCATAGAAATCAGAGTAGGTTGAATAAAGAGTAAAGTAATATTATAAGTCATTAATGGGGTTTAGCCTACTTTCTTTGGTTGCCTTGTATTCTTTCGTGGTAAAGTTGATCCATGGATCTACCTCCACGAGTTGAACAGGGCTGCTAAGAACACGGTAGAAAAAAAACCCCAAAACGCCTGAACAGAAGCATTGTGGAAAAAATTATCCCTCCTTCGAGCCGGATTCGAACCAGCGACCTAAGGATGTCCATGTTTCCACTACAGTCCTCCGCTCTACCAACTGAGCTATCGAAGGGGCTGAAACGCAATTTTTAAAGATGAAATTTCTTCAAAGTTTACAAATCTAGATTATAAACGTTTAAATATCGAAGATCGTGCAGTCACAGTCCATTCGATGTGATAGGTCTATAGTTAGTTGGTACGGTGCTGATTTTTTTTACTGCTCAGTTGGTTTCATAGGATAGAGTTGAACATATTTTCAGTGGGGTATGTTTCATCTTAGTCTAAAAAATCTAAGCAGGTCCACTTAAGTTTTTCGAAGATGCAATGTAAGTTAACTTGACAACTTTGGACAGTACAGTAGGCCTAAGTAACCAATATAAAGGCCCTCACAGGCAGCTGGTCGTGAGCCGTGTGGAGGGT
>KN472832.1:749-11631 GCA_000787095.1 Periophthalmodon schlosseri
CAGAGAGAGAAGGAGAGAGGGATAGAGAGAAAGAGAGCGATAGAAGGAGAGAGAGAAAGACGGAGAGGTAACCAGAGAGGAGAACGGACACAAGGAACAACTGCACGACCCCACGTCTAAGTCCATGTTTTGGTTGATCGTATCAGATAGAATTACTTAAAGCAACACTGTGTAACTTTCCGGAGCTGACAGTCACCTGCACGATTCCATCAGAACAGAAAGTTAAAACCTCACAGATTCAGACGCTTTATGTCAAAGAGGGAGGGAGGGGAGAGGGAGAGAGAGAGAGAGACAGACAGAGAGAGAGAGGGAGAGAGAGAGAGAGACAGACAGAGAGAGAGAGGGAGAGAGAGAGAGAGACAGACAGAGAGAGAGAGGGAGAGAGAGAGAGAGACAGACAGAGAGAGAGAGGGAGAGAGAGAGAGAGACAGACAGAGAGAGAGAGGGAGAGAGAGAGAGAGACAGACAGAGAGAGAGAGGGAGAGAGAGAGGGAAGGAGAGAAACAGAAAGAGGGAGGGAGAGAGAGAAGGAGAGAGACACAGAGAGAAGTAGAGCGTGAGAGGGAGAGAGAAGCATGGAGAGGGAGGTAAGCAGGGTGAGAGAGAAAGAAAGAACCCTTTCTTTCTCCCTCTCTCCCTGTCTACCTCTCCCTGTCTACCTCTAGAGAGAAGGAAAGAGGGAGGGAGAGAAAGATAGAGAGAGGGAGAGAGGGAATCAGAGAGAGAGGGAGAGGGAGGGGAGAGAGAGGGAGATGGAGGGACGGCGAGGGAGAGAGAGAGAGAAAAGGGAAAGGAGAGGGAGAGAGAGGGGGAGAGACCAAAAAAGAGAGAGACAGAGAGGGAGAGAGACGGAGAGAGAGGAAGACTGAGGGAGGGAGAGAGAGCGAGGCGAGACTGAGACTGACGAAGAGAGACAGAGAGAGAGACAGCGGGAGAAAAAGAGAGAGGGAGAGGGAGCCACAGAGAGAGAAGAGAGAGAGCGATAGAGAGATAGAAAAGAGGTGATAAATTGCTGGTGTGAGACAGGGCACTGACTGGAGGAGGTGAAATACACTCTGGACGTCATATTGATTTTTACACTTTTCTCTTTAATGGTGGAACTAAAAAGATGCAAAAGGAGGAGCTTATGAACTCTCTCTCTCCTCAGGTTCGTTGTTTATGGGGTCGACGAGATGCACAGAAATGAAAACATGAATATTCTGGATAACAGAGCGTTCACTCGAATAACCTTCAAGAGAGGGAGAAAAGGAGAGAGAGAGAGGGAGAAATAGAGAAAGTGTGAGACAGAGAGAGAGAGAGAGAGAGATTTTACAGTGTAACAGTACTCTACAGTGTAATAATACTCATACTCGAGTAAAAGTTTTGGTTCCTCTTCCCACTGTGAGTAATTCTAAGTGACAAAAGCTTCATGTTGACAGTATGAAATGATCTGAAGTTTTGTGTTTCTGGTTCCACTTTTTCAGAAATGAATTTCTTCTGGTTTTAATTCTCTCTCTGTTCAAATTCCAGATTTTTTGTATTATTTTTTCTTCTTCCAACAACTTGTATATAAACCAGATGGGCGACAGTAGCTCAGTTTGTAGAGCGTTTATCCACTGATCCGAGGGTTGGCGGTTCGAATCTCGACATAAACATCATTGGTTGAGCGTCAGATCCACTGACCCACAGGTTGGCGGTGTGATTCCAGCTCCCACAGATGAACGCTGTCATTGTGTCCTTGGGCAAGACACTTAACCCGCCTCTCCCCAGTTTCTGCGTACACTGGTGTATGAATGTGTGTGTGAATGGGTGAGTGGTTCTTTGATTTAAAGCACTTTGAGTGACTTGAAGGTAGAAAAAGCGATATATAAAAATGTGACCGTTTACCATGTTTTGTTCAGTTACTCTTAGTTACTTTTACTGAAGGAGTAATGACTTTAAGTCTTACTTGAATCATTTCTTACACATCTACTTTGTACTTGACTGATATTGTTTTGAAATGTTCTTACTTGATGACACATTTTGTAAACTCTCAATCGCACAAAAATAACAGGACTGACTGTCCTATGAATCACAGAAATGTCACCTTGTAACTTTATAAAATTACACTGCAATTTTATTTGATTTTTATTTTCATTTCTTTTTGCATCTTAAAAATATAATGCTTATACTTCCTATTTTCCTAATTTTGCAAAACCACAAGGTCATAGACTGTGTAAAGAAGTGGACTACGCGAGTGTGACGTCACCCGGGGGAGGGAGCAGGGAGCGGGCGCTTAGCAATGCTGTCAATCAAACCTGTTGCTAACACTAGCGGGAGCGACCTCGGGGAAAGAAGGCGCCTGATTCGTCTGTTATTAATGCTCATATCTTGATTCACGGACACAATAGCGAGATAAAAATACGAAGATCACGTAGAGCGGGTTAATACGAACATTTTAAAACCAAAATGACGAGTCTGACAGCAGCAGTTACAGAGAGAGGGGACACAGTTTTTCCATAGAAAGTGAATTGGAGCCATTTCCTATTTAGAACGTGGTAGCTAGCAGGTTAGCTATGTCCATTTATATATACAGTCTATGCACAAGATAAACAGATAGGTGTGACTGTCTGTTGGAGCCCAGGAGGAGTAGCTGGCAGATCGGCTCAGCTAATGCGGCTCCTAATAATGAACTCATCTTGTAGATAATCTATTACCCGCCTCGTCTGCGCGGAGGACATAACATTACCTCATTAATTACAGCCTTTGTGATTTGCATATTTGGATTGGGTGTCGTTAATCTCTCGGCCCCGGTGGCGAGGGCCATAAAAGTCGCACCTGTCTCTGCTCCAGCTCCAGCTCCGGGGTCCGGGGTTTATCCGGACCCGGGGATGGTGCATTCCTCTGGGCATGAGTCACCCGCGCCCCTGCCCCCTCATTCTGTCACCCTCCGGCGCGTCACCCGTCGCCGCCGTCACTGCAAAACAAACCTACGCGAGTTACAGCGGCTGTAACGTGGAAGTGACGGTAGTAACGGTTTGAGCGCGGCGTATTTATCATTTTTCAAGTCAAATTTATTCATAAAGCGCTTTTAAAAACAACCACAGCTGCTCAAAGTGCTGCACTAAGGTCGTATAAAGTGCAATCTTATAAAACAAAGCAAAAACATAATAAAACAAAACAAGTGTCCCGCTCAGCTCGTGTTCAACGCCAGAGCAAACAAATGAGTTTTCAACAAAGATTTAAACTTTTTTAAAGATTGAGCTGTTCTAATTCACAAAGGAAAATTGTTCCAGAGTCTGGGACCTCGGGACATTCGAATCATCTGGTCTGCTGATCTCAAAGTTCTACTGGGAGCACATTTTTGTTGGCAGTAAGCACCTGACTAGCGATGGGACTTTTTGGCTCTTTTACGGGATCCGAATCTTTTGGATCTGTTCACTTCAAAGAGCCGTTCAAAAGACTGTTTATTTATAAGACAGAAGCCAAAGTGAGAACTCATTTTATCTACAAACTAATCACAGAGAGAAAGGGCCACGGCTCAGACGTGTTTAAACTGGTTCAAACTGAGAGTGGAAGGGTTTGGACTACAGTAATAATAATAATTTCATCTTCCGATTCTTGCGTTGGTTCAGTGTTAATCGGGATAAAAACGTTTGGAATTTAGAAAGAAAAAGATTCGGTTCTTTTAAAAAATGAGATCTGGTTCCAGTCGTTCACGTTAAGGAACCAACCTCAGCTTTTTTATGTTTTCCGATTTTAATAAAAGTGACTGTTAGCTTTGAGACACAGCGAGCTAGCTAGCGTGCTACTGTGCACAGAGCCTGTCGTTTGAATTTTAATCAAGATGGAGATTCAGTTTTGTCTAACCGTCAGTTACCATTTTGGTTCTTTTGAATAAAAACATGTGGTTCGGGGCAGAGTTCACATTTTGGGGGGATAAAATTGTGTTAAATCAAGTTGAGAGCAACATGAGGAAACTTCTTGGTTATATCACCCAGCCCTAAATGTAAATAACTCCAAATTATTCTTCAACAGGAGCAGGATTTCATGAATAAAAGTTCAAACATTACAAGAAATGAAAGAAAGTAGAATTCCCTGAGGAAGCTCCAGACGGGGTCGAAATGCGTTGGTTTGTTGTGAATATGGCCTAATAAAAGAGCGCCTTGGATCGACTCTACTTATTATCATGAAACACCAGGAAATAATCCACACTGAAACTAGTATCGAAGCTGGAATCTCGTTTGAAGTATCAAAACTGAAAAAATACATTAATACAAAATAGGATCTTTTCAGAAGACTTTTAGAATTGGCTTTTTAATATCAGAACTCGTATAAGACCACGTGATATTTCAGAAACTGACATAAATTTGTGCAGGGGTGTCGACAGTGGGGGGGGGCAAAGGGGTCTGTTGTCCCGGGCCCCAGACTCTGCCTATTCATTTGTATTAGAGGGGGGCCCATGTGAGGCTTACTGCCCCGGGCCCCCAAATTTCTGTTGACGGCCCTGAATTTGTGTTGAACATTACAATCTATTCTATGAAAAGCGGCGTCGTATCGAAAATGGTATCGAGTGTCGAACCTTTACCTTCGTATTGAAATTGAGTTTGAAATTTCAGTATTTTGACAACACTATTCTGAACTACGCCAACTAACAAAATGGATCTAAACGAGGCCAAATTTCTCAGTTAACAGTTAAACGCAAAAACACTCCGTTCCACCTTGTGATGTCATGTGGTAATACAGGAAGTGCTCTACTGTGTTTTTAAACTCCACACACCTTCGCTAGAATCATTTGGATAATTTCACTCCCAGAATTGGCCAATCTCGACCGAACAAAAGGTGAAACGTAGCTGTCAACTTGGAAACTACCACTTCATGACATCACAAGGTGGAACAGAGCGTTTTGAGCTTTGGAGACGTAGACAGACTAATACAAAAGGGTTACTCAAACGTGTGTGAATGAAAACACAACTCCAGGTCTGTTTTTGATGAGGAAACAAAATCATAACATGACTTAAAAATCACAAGAGTCGATTCAGCGTAATATAGGACCTTTAAACAGTTACACATTTTGAACTAAACTCACTTTAAAGCCGCCGTTCCTTTTTTGCAGTGCAGTGTGGCTTGTGACTGGCTGTGAGCAGATAAGCAGGGTGGAGGTAATCCCTGCCCGGGACCATGTGATCAGTATCAGATGATGGCGCCCCTCAGAGGACAGGCCATAAATCTGCACCCTGTCTTTGTCCTCTCGCTCTCGCTCTAACGGGGTGGGCTCGCGTCTCATCACAACAGTCTGCGATCCCTAGAGTTTAGCACCAGGGGACAGCTCAGAATTCTGTGGTGGGATTTGCTGTTTAACTGTCAAAAATATAGAAAATCTGATGCTAATCGATGCTAAAGCTAGTGTCGAAACAAGTATAAGACACATAGACGAGTAAACGCCCACGGACCACTGTGGAACCGACCTGGACGACGGAGGGATTTCACAGATATAAGGCCTGGTTTAGTCCTGGTTTAGTCCTGGTTTAGTCCTGGTTTAGTCCTGGTTTAGCCCTGGTTCAGTCCTGGCTTAGTCCTGATCTCTTTAGGTTTAGTCCTGGTTTAGCCCTTGTTTAGACCTGGGTTAGTCCTGGTTTAGTCCTGGTTTAGCGCTGGTTCAGTCCTGGTTTAGTCCTGGTTTAGTCCTGGGTTAGCCCTGGTTTAGTCCTGATCTAGTCCTGGTTTAGCCTGGTCTCTTTAGGTCTAGTCCTGGTCTAGTCCTGGTCTAGTCCTGGTCTAGTCCTGGTCTAGTCCTGGTCTAGTCCTGGTCTAGTCCTGGTCTAGTCCTGGTCTAGTCCTGGTCTAGTCCTGGTCTAGTCCTGGTCTAGTCCTGGTCTAGTCCTGGTCTAGTCCTGGTCTAGTCCTGGTCTAGTCCTGGTCTAGTCCTGGTCTAGTCCTGGTCTAGTCCTGGTCTAGTCCTGGTCTAGTCCTGGTCTAGTCCTGGTCTAGTCCTGGTCTAGTCCTGGTTTAGTCCTGGTTTAGTCCTGGGTTAGCCCTGGTTTAGTCCTGATCTAGTCCTGGTTTAGCCTGGTCTCTTTAGGTCTAGTCCTGGTCTAGTCCTGGTCTAGTCCTGGTCTAGTCCTGGTCTAGTCCTGGTTTAGTCCTGGTTTAGTCCTGGTTTTGTCCTGGTTTGGCCACATGGGAATATGAAAAAAGTCTAGTATTGTGACACTATTATGGGGAAAATGAAAAACTAATCTAAACTGTTTTTCACACTATAGCTACAAAAACTGATGCAGTTGTTCGAGTTGAGACCTGCTGACGTGAGAGTTGTCATGGCGACAGTAGAGTGTCTGTCCAGTGACCTGAAGGTGATCTTGGCGGTTCTAATTCCGACATAAACATAATTGGTTGAGCGGTCCGATCCACGGACCCACAGGTTGGCGGTGCGATTCCAGCTGCCACAGTTGAATATCGTCGTCGTGTCCTTGGGCAAGACACTTAATCCCCCCTCCATGCATTTTTGGAGCCAATCCCAAACAAGTAAAGAAAAGATTCATCAGACGTCATCAAATTCTTCAACATGAATCCAACCACCTCTGAACAGCAACACAATGGCTGAGATATCACTGTGATAAAACGGTCTTGGTTTGGTCCTGGTTTGGTTCTGGTTTAGTCCTAATCCAGGTTTGGGTTGATTCTATTCAGAGGTGGATAGAGAAGCCAAAAAAGTTTATTCAAGTAAGAGTAATATTACTTCAAAGTAAAATTTGTAAAAGTTGTGATTCAAAAATTACTCGGGTAAGGTTTAGACCTGGTTTAGACCTAGTTTAGTTCCAGGTTTAGTCCTGGTTTAGCCCTGGTCTCTTTAGGTTTAGTCCTGATTTAGTCCTGGTTTAGTCCTGGTTTAGTCCTGGTTTAACCCTGGTCTGTTTAGTCCTGGTTTAGCCCTAGTCTCTTTAGGTTTAGTCCTGGTTTAGTCCTGGTTTAGTCCCGGTTTAGTCCCGGTTTACTCCCAGTTTGCCTCCTTAAAGCATAAGCCTGATTTGCTACATAGAAGGTTTCTGTTATTTTCCACTTTGGTGCCACTGGTGCAGCTTCCTTTGGTTTTCCTCACACTCTGTGCCACATCCTGGTCCCTGGTCGACTAAATTTACGATCTGGGGGTTTTGTCACATAAACTTGAGTGATGTCGTACCTCGCTGGTTAAAGGTAATGATGCAAAACAATGCAATTGCTTTTTACATGAACTCATTAGAGCTCGTTCCCCTGAGAGCAGCAGTAACAGAGACTCAGGATGGAGCTGGTCTGATGCTGCCGCTCCTCTCCGGTAGTTTGGGTTTTTTTCCTTTGTAGGTTTAATATGAAAACATGGATTTAAGTTGTGGGTCTGGCTGCAGGATTCATCACAATCGCAATTTGAAAATCACCAAGGCTGCAATTTTTGAAGCCCCACAATTTTCTCCACGAACAACAAAATCTTAAAGTCTTATTCTGCGTAAAAACTTCCAACTCTTTTTGTTGATTCTTTTAAGGTCCTATATTATACAAAATGGATTCTTTTCATGTTATAATGCTGTCACCTCGTCAAAAACAGACCTGGAGTTGTGTTTTGTTTCATTCACACATGTTTGAGTAGGTCTGCGTTATCAGTCTGTCTACATCTCCAAAGCTCAAAAGGCTCTGTTCCACCTTGTGATGTCACGAAGTGGTAGTTTTCAAGTTAACAGCTACGTTTTACTTTTAGTTCAGTAGAGATCGGCAATTCCAGGCTGAAATCATCCAAATGATTCTAGTGAAGGTTTATGGAGTTTAAAAACACAGTGGAGCACTTCCTGTATTACCACATGACATCACAAGGTGGAACAGAGTGTTTTCTGTTTGAGAGAAGAACTCAACTCGACAAAAACACAACTCCAGGTCTGTTTGTGATGAGGAAACAACATTAGAACAGATCAGAAAACAGCGTGATATCGTCCCTTTAAAGTTTAAATTGTGAACTTTGTACAAAATCCTAATATTAAAACCTAAATCGTAATCGCAGTGATCGTCAGGGAACTCGCGATTCGATATTTTTTCACAAATCGTTCAGCCCTAGTTGTAGGTGTAGTTTTTTTTACTTTTAGATTCCTTCTAAAGTTTCAAATATGTTGTACAGTTTTACACCGCACATTCAAACCTCTTCATCAGGGGCACATCTGCAAATTAACATGTGGAGTTTTTGAGTATTATTCTGTCCTCAGAGCTGCACAATTTTGAAAGTTTTTTTTTTTTTTCTGACAAAGACTGCGATTAGATTTTCAAATGATGTTTTCTAATCTGGATTCAGTTCAGTTCAATTCAATTTATTTTTGTAAAGCCCAAAATCACGGCAGCAGTCGCCTCTTAGGGCTGAACATGATAATTGATTTAACCAAGAAAAAGTTAGAAAATCAACAATGAAACAGAAACAGACGAGCAGATTAATCAGCAGAAAATCTACGGTTTACAAAGATTTAAACTTCAAGGTAAACTTTTTTTCCCCCAATAGACCAGATATTTTGTTGTTTGTAGTTGATCGCAGATACAAGCGGTTAAATGAGTTCCCTGCGCAGAGTGACTGGGCGAGGAGCTCGGAGTAGAGCCGCTGCTCCTCCACGTTGAGGGGAGCCAGCTGAGGCGGCTCAGGCCTCTGTTCTGGATGCCTCCTGGACGCCTCCCTGGGGAAATGTTCATGTTCTACCGGGAGGAGGCCCCAGGGGAGACCCAGGACGCAGTAGAGCAGGGGTGTCCACACTTTTTTCACCGAGGGCCATATCTTGAAACATATTTGAAACTGAGAGCCACAGACTGGTGGTCAGTCGAGTGGACCGTTCAGAGGGGAGCTTTGACAGAGCCCACATACCCTTAATAAGACTAGAAACATTAATTTTAGGTCTGTATCATTATGCAACATGATGTTATTGAGGTTACAATGGTAGAATTACTTAAATTTTCCATAAAACGTAGTGCCTATAATTACCGTATTTTCCGGACTATATACTCAGATGTGATTTATATGTGAAATATGTTTTTTTCTTCATTATTATGCATTTTTTGGCTGGTGCGACTTATACTCCGGAAAATACGGTAATTGGGCCAGTTCAGCAGAAGGCTTGAGGGCCAATAAAATTGGGTCTGAGGGCCACATTTGACACCCGGGCCATAGTTTGGACACCTCTGCAGTAGAGGGACTATTTTCTCCGGCCTTGGGGTCCCACTGGAGGCGCTGGAGGAAGTGTCTAGGCTGAGGGAAGTCTGGGAGTCCCTGCTTTTAGACTGTTGCCCCTGTGACTCGAGGAAGAGGAGGAAAATGGATGGACAGTTGACATTTTATTACCCAAAAAAGTGCAGCCTTTGCCCTTTGGTAATTGAAATAGAGATGTTTTATTTGACCTGAAGATACTGTGCCAGCCTGATCCTCCTGCTGTATAACCTTGGCTGGAACAAGTAAAACTCGATTAGAACCAGTAGAAATACCCTGAAGCCAGTCAAATCAAATAATATTAGCCTAAAACGACTCCAAACATCATAAATATTCTTGGCTTTAGACATTTGAACTCATGAAGATGTTTCTGTCCCAGTTTCATGTTTTCCCACAGAAAATGGTGACATAATTCACCCCGACCACAAGGCGCTGGACCGTCACTCGTAAATATAGAGTTTCCCTTGAAGCTCTGCACAGATTAATCGCTCTTTTCCCCGCCCACTCCTCCTATTGGTCAGCCTCTGTTATGGTCTGAGTGAGTGACGGGCAGGTTTAACCAATCGCAGTGAAGTGTGAACGATCAGAAGAAGCAGAATTCTGTTGTTTCCTCTTAAAGGCGATTCACAGATACTTGGTGTGCACAGGTTCTGGGCGCTTGGCTTTCACAGTTGTTTAGTCCTGGCAATGCGGGTGAAGTGTCTTGCCGAAGGACGCAACAACAGTTCCACACAAGTGTTCATGGATTGTGATGAAATCAAAACTGTGACCTATCCGTGGGTTTCGTACTGAAGGAAAATGAGGAACGTTGCCACAGCGATTAACAATTTAAACCAAATATTATATCTTCTGAATTGTATCTTTTCTTTGGTCCTGTTCGAGTCATGGTTTAGTCATAGTCAAGTCCGAGTTTAGTCCAAGTTTAGTCCTAATTTTGATTTCCCATAGCGATTAACAATTTAAAACTAAATATTATATCTTTTAAACGGTGAAAAAGTCCTCAGAATGTGGCGTGTAACAGGAAGCTAAACCCCCTGCACAGGCTCTAACGCAGCGGTTCGCAAACTTTTCACAACAATTACGAGATTATTTCGCTCTCCGAGTACCAACAGATCTAAACCAGGACTATATCAGGGCTGAATTAGTTCAGACGTGGTCTAAAAACGAGACCAGACCATGGATAAGGAAGTTGTACATAATGATTAACCCAAAGGAAGGCAAAACATGCAGTTTGCCTTTAAATAAACCAAATAGTCAAACTGCAGTGGGCCCCGTGTACCACCAGCTGCAGTAAAAGTAAAAGTATCACATGAAAAAATCTACTTAAGTAAAAGTATTTAAGCACCTTCAAAAATGTAAAAGTCAAAGTATTTCACACAAGTGTTGTTCATTTGTTAAAGTGTAAATGTAGTGATATTGATTCAAATGAGACATATTTTGGTCACAGGAACAATACGAATCCATTTCTTCATTTTTCTTACGATTTTTGTGTGTTTATTTTTGTTTTGCTCAAAGCCGAAGCTTGAACTCGAAAACTTGAGTCAGGATGTTTCCACGAACATAAAAATAACCCCTCAAATCATATGAAAAGTACTTTTTACTTTTCAGTCCCGTTCAAAAATGTAGAGGAGTGGAGCTTCACCGATCACAACACCTCATCATTTTTATTTATAATTATAATTATTATTATATTTTATTTTTTATTGTTATTATTATTAT
>JACM01042619.1:0-28455 GCA_000787095.1 Periophthalmodon schlosseri
AAAATGTGTCATTGTGACAGGCCTAGTCTCATCTGTACTAAAGTAGGTGACATCATTTGCAAAGTTATAGGTTACGGACATGCGGCCCCGCTCACAGTAAGAATACATGTTTTTCAAGGTATTTTTGAGCAATGAAACATGTGTAATTGAATAAATGCAAAAACATATCCATTGCCATACTGCGTTTGGTTGTGCGGAATAGTTGTTGTTTGTAGTAATGATCCGGGCCGGTCCCCCTCCTCCCAGCCTGTGTCAAAATATTGGCTTCATATTAGAAATGCTGAACGAATTGCCCGGTCAGCGCTTTTCAACCTCGCATCGCTCACAATAGCACTGCAAACAGATCAATAGAGGGCGCCACAGGGATAATGCACTGGCAGATTGATATTCACACGGCTTCTTTCTGGGCACAAATTATGCTGTTTGGGTTTTGGATGAAATACTGGTTGCACAGATCTTAATAAAGCCATGTTCATACTTCCTGTCACGTGTCATTTCTGTCACTCAGTTACACTGGGCTAGTTTTGCCTCTCAAATCAATCATTTTTTCAAGATATTCATATAAATGCACTCTCTCTCCCATATGTCATCTTACAGGGTCAGTTTTGTATTGGCACCTGCGTCCGCTTCATCTCCACCGCAGCAGCAGAATCGTCAGCCGCCTCAGCATGTTTGGCACAGAGGCATGGTTTTCTCTGACTGGTTAGTTCGCCTGTCACTCACGCCCATCAGAACACGGGGAGTGGGACAGGAATCTTAACTCTGTGTATTGATTACAGGAAAACGTGCGAAAAAAAGTGCATTGTCAAAGAACGTCCGGGGTTTGATTTTCAAGTCATGGGGCCTCTCTTTGTGGAGTTTTTATGTCCTCACTGTGACTTTATTTTATTCAAAGTATAGTTTTTGTGTGTATTATTTGTATATAGGCCTATTTTAGGTAAAAAGTGAACTATGTAACTCTCCATGGAGAAATTATTGCTTTGCCTGGAATGTTCCACAGTATGGTATTCAACTAATCTTTCTTGCATTTATTCAATTAGAAAGACATGCATTTGAACAGACCTGACCTGTAACTTGGCCTGGTGGTGGCACCTGCTTGTCTCCTTGGAGACAGATGAGATTAATGACATACTGTGGAATATTCCTAGCAAGGCAATCTCATCTTCATGGAGACAAACAGATTGGCGGATATCCTCCACTAAAAAAGTTAGTGCACGGCGCCTTTAAAGCTTGTTCATTTGTTTTAATGGCCTTTCATAGAATCCTTGTTATTCTACCTCTGCTGTCCTTGTAATGCAACAAATACAGGTTTTCTTAGAGAAGACATATTGTGCTTGTGTCTGCAATATAGTTATAATCTACGACACTCGTGGATCATTATGTTATAACTTGCACATTTTCAATCACAATATTCATTTAAAACAACTTAATAAAAGAAACAAGTCAGCTGACATTCATCACATCATCACACTGTAGAGCCGTGGAGCTCATATGGATGGCTGCAGATCACACTGGCAAGTAGTGGATTTTTTTTCATTTGTACCAAAATGCCTACGGGACGCTGCCGAATCCTACGTGTATCACCGATTAAGAAAATAAAATTGGAGAATAAAGTACAGAGCAGTGGGCGTATGCTGGAGGCGGTGAAACCAAGGGTTGATTGGCAATATGGCGTTTTGAAAATAAGCGACTGAAGATAGGTCATGCACGAATCAATCCAAATACAAATTCTGGTGAGTAAACGGTGAGGGGAAACAATTATAACATGGTTAAAAACTCTGAAAAGTCAGTTTTGCATAAATGATCTTGTATAGTTTTCTCTGTATTCCCTCATTTACCCTAAACATGCATAACAGACTAATCCTCCAGCTAGCTACTCCCGTCCATGAACCTTGGTGTACACAGCACTAATCAAAGTGTAGTCATTCATTACAGTATTCTCTGCCCCCTTCGTTCATTTGCCTGTGGTTTTGTTAATTCTCTGCTGGTTGAAATGGAGGAGCATGGATTATTTGGCAGTGAAAGGCAGTGAGTGGCTCCAGGAGTCGTGCTGAGTGGGTAACCATTGGCACACAGTTACACAGGCAGGCTCTTGTCACGTTCAGCTCTGAGCCACGGGACTCTAAGACCCAAAGAGAGCAGCCAAAACGCACTCCCATACAGACATACAGGGAGTGGATTTATCAGGGATTATTTGGGATTCATTTATTCATTATTCATTAAGACAAACTGTTGCATAGTGATTTGGTGAGCTGATTGTTATGCTAGACTTGACAAACCAGAGAGAGTGAAATATCTTAAAGGACACAATATCCGGGACACAAAGACGGCAAATGAGCGGGAATTGAACCAGAACCCTTTTTGATTTTTCATTTGAATAATAGTTTTTAGATTCATTGGTGGCCATACCGGTTTGTCAATGCCTGATCTCATCAGATCTCAGAAGCTAAGCAGGGCCAAGTCTGGTTAGCACCTACACTGCCTAGTTTGAAAATAGGGTGTGTGTGAATGTTGGTGGTGATCGGAGGGGCTGATGGTGCAGATTGGCAGCCTCACTTCTGTAAGTCTGTCCCAGAACACCTGCAGCTACAATAATAGTTTACCAGTGTGGAGTGTGGAGTGACTTAATAATGCACTGTAAAATGTCTTTGAGTGTCCAAAAAAGTGCTATATAAATCTGAAGCATTATTATTATCATTATTACAGACATAGAATGACAAAGTGATTTGATTGCTTGTCTCAGATGTGTTATTGCTTTTCCTAGAATGTTGCACAGTATGGCATTAAACGTACCTATCTTCATTGTGAGCAGGTTTCACCACGAGGCAAAGTTACAAGTTATGGAGACGTGACCCAACTCAGAAGAATGAAAGTATCTTTGAGCTATAAACATGTGTAACTGAATAAAAAAGATATGTTTAATGTCATACTGTGGAACATTCCAGGCATCATAGCATCTAATCTAATGATGAATAATTCAATATATTTGTGTTTAAACTTGTCAATTTTTTTGTCCACATTATAGGTCCTATATTACGCAAAATTGACTCTTGTGAGCTTTATGCCATGTTAGAAAGTTGTTCCCTTGTCAAAAACATACCCCGGAGTGTTTTGTTTCATTCACACATGTTTGAGTAATCCTTTATTATTAGTGTCTACATCTCCAAAGCTCAAAGTGCTCTGTTCCACCCTGTGATGTCATGAGGCATTAGTTTTCAAGTTGACAGCTACCTTTTAACTTTAGTTCAGTAGAAATTGGCAATTCCAGGGCTGAAATTATCCACTGATTCTAGTGAAGGTGTATGGGGTTTAAAAATACAATGGAGCACTTCCTGTATTACTACATGACATCACAAGGTGGAATAAAGTGTTTTCTGTTTGAGAGAAGAACTCAGCTTAAATATGCAGGGTTTGTGTGTTAAACATGTGTGAATGAAACAAAACACAACTCCAAGTATATTTTTGAGTAGGAACATTATAACATAGATCAGAAAATAGTGGAATATGGGCCCTTTAAATACTTTGTAATTGGTGAACTCCTGGAATATCTTACACTAGACTCGTGTGAATGCAAACATATACCCAATTCGTAAAAGGTTGCCAATGAAAACCAGCAAAGAACTACAGCGCATTTTACTTTTCCAGACATATTTCGGTGAGTCTAAACAAGGTGCAGAGGGACTGATTACTGCACCTGCTACATACATTCATGGCTGACCATTATACGTCCTACGTGGGTTTGTTTATTTGGATCCCGTTTACAAGAGCATCATAAAAACAGCACATTTAATACAAAACTATAAATCAGATCGCAGCACTGGAGACTAATAAAAACAACTCGCCATATTTCAAAAGAGTATTAAAAAAAACTCCAAAACATTTGTGCTATCTTCTAATGCTTGTGAGCAGGGAGTTCCAAGCGTTCAGTGCTTGGAAAAAACACAATTAAAATAAATGAAACTGTTTTGTCAAGCCAGTGTTACATGCTGGTTTAGTCAAATTAGCATAAACTTCCCATTTTTCTGTTAAACTCACGAAAGGAATATAAAGCCTATTATCAAGACATTCATATTTAAAGGTACGCTGTGTAACTTTACTGGTGGAGCGCAAGCCACCTGCTTCTCTCCATGAAAATGTTATTGTTATTGCCTTGCCCGGAATGTCCCTCAGCACGGCATTAAAATTATCCACGGAGACAAGGATGTGATGGCGCAAGGCCAAGTCGGCGGTCAGATCTGTGGAGAGGCGACCCCGTTCGCAGTAAGAATGAATGTTTTTAAGGTATTTTTGAGCACAAACAACGGCTATAATGGAAAAAAAAAAAAATGCTAGATAGATAAGTTAATGCCATACTGTGGAACTTGCTCTTAAAGGCCCTGTACCTAAAACACTACTTCATTTTAAACAGTTTGCAGTGGTCCAAAGTTATTCCTCACTTACCTTATGTATTTTGAACATCCTAATTATCCACCGCGACGGATTTGTAAGTGCTTTTCACAACTCGCAGAGACCAGAGCGGGAAAGCTAACAACAACTAGCATGCTAACGTTCACTTCCTGATTATCAGACAATAAAACACTTTATAATTAGCAGACAGTACACAGCAGACATATTTTGACTTCAAGAGCTGCTTATACACTATATCTGTACTGTGGCAAGACAAATTTTGCTCAAATATATATGAAAAAATCGGGTACTAGGTCTTTAAGTATTTGTTATGTTCAAAAGAACTTTCCTATAGTCAAATCAAATGATTAAGGCCGCAAACTCAGTTACCCTCTCCCTATATTCCAAGGAGCGGCAGGGCTATATATTTGTTCTGTAGCTGGAGCACTCCCTCAGTGACTTGTTAGACATTGTAAAGGGTTTTTTAGCGGAGGCTCCTCGGCTGTCGACATTTCAGACTAGGGAGCGGGCTCCTCGTTGCCTGCAAGCTAATCACCTCCATGTTTTTGTCCTGCACAGCGGACAGGAGCAGCTCAGAGGAACCAGCACAAATACTACAGGACAAGGCCAGCGATTCAAAGCCCAGAAGTATAAAAAGGTAACATGGGAGGAGGTTTATACTGAGGAATGGTGAACCAAAATCTAATCAAAACTGCGATTTGAATGGTCAGAAGTATTTAAAAGTTATTTGCACTACTTTTCTGCTTGAAGGTCCGCCATCTGCATTACTCACAGGAGATGCTGCTTAGAACGTTCCACAGTATGGCATTAAAAATTAAATCTATCTACTTGGAAGAGCAAAGTACAAGAACAACATCTGTAGACTTCAAATTCCAAATAACAAAAATATTTTAGAGATATTTAAGTGTTAAGATAGGCCTATGAAAACAAGCTCACATATTTATAATAATGCATTAGTTTAGATTTCAATCTTTTCTCAATATTTCTGGAAAACATGAGCTGTGGATTGAATCTTGACAATACCAGACATACAGTAATTGTATGGGCAATTTAGTTGAAATGTATTTTTTTATATATATAATATTAACCAAAACCAGAATAACCAGAAAAAAAAAATCTCTGTTTTATTAATTGAATTCTTTGTATAGTTTGTCTGAACAGTGACAAATGTGGTAACGATGTGAAGCTAATGGGACATTGACCCGAGCAGGGATTTGAATGAGAATCCATTGGTATCAGTTTAAAGTAATGGTGTTTTTACTTGATTGCAATTAACCCATATAAACTCATTAATCACAAACAGCTAGGCTAATATGCATTACATGTGCTTAGTTAAGGTATTGATCCGTGAAGAATAAAAACTAATTTGATTAACACTTAGCATTGAAGGCATTTTAATCAACCACTTATTGTCTTTAAAGGCTCTATATATTTCTATGTTGAGTTGTGTTTTGTTTCATTCACACGTTTGAGTATCCTGTGCTCTTTAGGTCTCACATAAAAATGTCAAACATATGTTGGCTTGATATAACGACTTTTTTAAAATGTATTTTTTATTTTTGTATTAAGACTGGAAATTAGTGCCATTGGAAAGCAGTTCTGTCTCTGGATAAAACACCAAAGTTACAATATCAGACAAAAAAAAAGGATTGGATTAAAATTAGTTACTAAATCTTAACTAATACAACTCAAGATGATTATGAATTCAAGTGGTTTTAACTTGCCTAGTTCATATGATAGAGCACCAATTTCACCATTTAAAATATGACTAAAAATCTTATGTAGTTTTTCCTTTTCTGACAAGCTTGGTTTATAACTTTACTTCCTGGTTGGACATGGGCTGCAGATGTGACAAATGTAGAGTTAATTTCACAAATCTTACGTATAGCAACCATTACGTTAGGGTGGAGCTCGCATAATTTACACAGTATTAAAATAACCCATTAATTTTCTGAAAAGAATGTTCAAACTGTCAAAGAAATGTGCTCCTTGTGCGTAAATTGTCCCTGCAATTCGGTTGGAAATCTGCGTATTGACGACATAGATATAGAGATGCCATGAACTCAGCACTACTTCCTTATTTTTTTCAACTTTTCTTCATTGCCACTTCACCAATATAAAACTGTGATAAATATTTACCACAGCTATTATCCCACAAAATAAATTTAAAATAAAAAAACATGAAAACCTGGCATATGCACCATTTCGAGATTCGATTTATTTTTACAACGTACCTCAAGGTTAGGCCTCACAGCGTGGCTCCTGATGCTGCTTTCGCAACCGCATCGAAATTAGAATGTGCCACTTGTAACTGCTGCTGCTACTCACGATTATGAACCCGCAGATTAAACGTATATCCCACGATGCATAGTGCTGAAGAGGCAAAGTGCTGGACAGGAAGAGGAGGGGAGGGGGGAGAGGGCTCAACCTTGGACAGTATATAAAAGATGGACGCCGTGACTTAAGGCCAATTTCTTTTCAATCATCTGGAAGGGAGCTGAGCGTGTCATGAGCTACACATTTACTCTCCACAGGACCGAGGTAAGTTAGAGTCAAAGTCGGGGCTACAGTGAATGTGTGGTGGACTATATGTTTAAACAGGAGCTCAGTGTAACCTCATCAAATCGTCAGTTTGAAGTAAATTGCGTTACCATGATGTGTAATAGAAAATCGTACATTTAATGAGTCCCGAAAGCCAACAGTGGGTAAATTTGAGACGACTAAACGGGTATGGCCACCTGGTTGTCTCCATGGAGATGTTATTGCTTGTCAAAAAATGTTCCGCAATGTGGCATCAGCATTGTTGAATCATTGGGTTTTTTAGCGCTCAAAAATACAATACAAAAATATATTGAAAAAAACATTTGTGCATCTGTCCTTTTGTAAAAATATCTGATGTCTAACTGGGCCAGGTGGCACCACTCGTCTCCATGGAGATAAGATTAGTTTAATGCCATATGGGGGACATTCTTGCCAAAGCAATAACATCTTCATGGGACGAGCAGGTGATGTGCCAAGAACATTTCAGTTTATTCAAATTGATGTGTATGAGACATTTTGGGTTACTTATGAAAAATAATGATATAAAAATGTGTATTTGAATTATATTGACCACAAGAGAGTTATTAGTTCATTTAATTATTAACTATTTTATTTATTTATTCATTTATTTAAAAGCTAACCAATCAATATCTTTCTTTTCCAAAAACGTGTCCAGTATTGTTGCCACATGTCTAGACTATTCCTTGCTAAGTACAACTATCGTCAAACCCTGGACACATGAACTGGTCTGACTCAGTATACAAACATCTTTACTACTTTCAAAACAACATCACTTCCCGTCATCCCACATGTTCGAGGAAAGGACTCATTCGTCTCTCTTCATAACCTACGTCTCTACAGGAAGAGCAGAGCAGCAGACAGGAAGTCCCCTCTCCGCTCTGGGCCAGGATCACGATTCATGTCAACAGCCAATATTCTATTTACATTTGGGCCGCTTCAAAAAGCAAACTGTGGACCATATCAAATGTCAACTATTTCTAATACTAAACAAGGAGAGACAGAGGCAGCAACTGGGAGGAGACGTACTTTTAGTTCAGACAGAAATCTGGATCTAGCTCGATATAACTTTGCACTAAATTTAAAGAGACGGTCTTCAAATTCTATGGGGTATTAATTGCTAACACATAACATATTTGGATTGCCTTGTTAAAAGCTATATTTTCCAAAAACAACGTATTAACATGTTTAACAAGTTTCACTTTAAGGTGTTCTGAGTCCCCCCTCTCTTCGCACTAAGTTGCTCCCCCTTCAGAGCACTATCACAACACAACCAGCACATCGCATCAGGTTTGTGAAGTTGTAGTGTACTGTTTTGTATCATGCTTTTGTATATTTATGGAAAATACTTGAGAGCATGGGTGACGTATTGGTCAGAGTCTTGGGCAGAGTCTTAAAGCTAAACATAAAAATAACACGTACGAATGACATAAAATCTCGTCAGGCATTATAACAGCATTATAACATGGTAGAAAGCGAAAAAAAGTTGACTTTGCGCAATGCCCCCTCTTATATGGTTTATCCATTTTAGTTCTATTAGCGATACATTTTCAACACACAAAAAGTCAAACTTACAATAACACTTTCTCTTTATCAAACAGTTAAATAAAGTACATAGCGACTGTATTCTAAAATATTTGATGGAAAATATCTTGAAATCCATCGCTCTGAAATACAAGTTCAAATACGAGTTTGTAACCTTTACTGTTACAGTCTGACAGCTCTAAACCAGGTTCTTAAAAGGCCCATATTACGCTATGATGTGATCTATGTTATAATGTTGTTTCCTCATCAAAAACAGACCTGGAGTTGTGTTTTGTTTCATTCACACATTTAACACACAAACCCTGCATATTTAGGCTGAGTCCTCCTCTGAAACAGAAAACATGCTGTTCCACATTGTGATGTCATGTGGTCCACTGTGTTTTTAAACTCCATACACCTTCACTAATTTCTCTAATTTCAGCTTTGGAATTGCCAATCTTTACTGAACTAAAGGTAAAAGGAGCTGTTAACTTCAAAAGTAACACTCCATGACATCACACGGTGCTTTGGAGATGTAGACAGCCTAATAATAAAGGGTTACTCAAACATGTGTGAATGAAACAAAACACAACTCCAGGTATGTTTTTGAGCAGGTAACAACATTATAACATGGCTTAAAGCTCACAAGTATCAATTTTGCGTAATATAGTACCTTTAAACTGATCCTAACACAACAAACTGCTATTGTAGTCACAGCTGCCCTGGGGTACAAATAAGACAGCCAATCTGTGCCAACACTCACGCACATACTAGGCAAAGTGGGTGAAGTGCCTTGCCTAAGAACACAACAACAGAATTTGGTTTAAGCGAGAATCAAACTTCAGAATTTTAGGTTAATGGATAAGTGTACTAACCACTCAGCCACAGTCGCCCCGGTTGTAAGGTTGTAATAAACGCCTTCTCCGTCAGTTCACAGTTTAAGCCAACGCTGGCTTGAACAATCTGCTCTTAACAACCACAAGTGAGCAACTATTTTCATGTGTTTTCATTGTTGTTGATTTTCCTGCTGGGCCTGTGTTGGTTTATGTTCGTCTTTTCACACAGCTCAGCAAGAGCCGGAGAAGGAGCAGATCTGAGCAGCGTGAGGCCAGCAGACTGGAAAAGGCGAGCGAGGGAGTCCATTTCACTTCACACCCGGAGTCTGTGCAAAATAACCAGGCGACCACACATTCTTAGAGTCGCGCTTTGAACACCTCCGGACGCTCCGAAGATACCACGAGTCTCTAAGAAGAGGAAAAAGAGAGAGTATACTGAGATTTTACATGCTATTTTTGGATGAGATTGTGAGCTGAGTAAATGAAAGATTTCCAGAACAGATTTTTGGATGAAGGTGGTTTTTCAAAATATATTGCACTGCATGAAAAGTTAAAAAAAAATTTGACTGAAAATAGGCCTTGGCTGATGCTGAAAAATAACAGATTTTGGCAGTGTTTTAGGTCTAGTTTCACAGAAATATTACATGCAAAAAAAGTTATAAGATCATATAAATAAACAAATACAAAAAATAAACACATCAGCTAATATGCTAATAATAAGCAGCAATATACAATTTGGTTATTAAACAATGCTTTTTAAAAATACAACTTAAACAACTAGTGGGTGAGGAACAATGAAACTTGGTCCTCCTTCAGTTTATATACCACTCACTGACAGCTCCACGCGAATATATATGAAATGTGACATGATGGCCCCTGTCCCCCTGTCCTGTCCCCCTGCTGTCCCCTGTCATGTGTCCCCCTGACTTTCAATGCATCAATTTATAGCATTAAGCCAGTGAAAACAATTTACATGTTTTATTTTATATACACAACACGGTATTTAAATTACTCTGTGGTTATAACCTTTGCATTGATGTCATTTTTATGTTTGTCTCACTGTCACCATCAAAAAACTGGCATGAAATTTGGATTTATTTTCACTCAGTTTCAGTTTTCAGTTTACATCACTCGCTGACAGCTCCACATGACGGCATGGGAAACACACTCCTCTGGCATCATGGTCCCTGCCGTCCCCTGTCCCCCTGTCATATGTCCCACTGTACTACCCCTGTCATATGTCCCCCCGTACTGCACCTGTCATATGTCCCCCCGTACTGCACCTGTCATATGTCCCCCCGTACTGCACCTGTCATATGTCCCCCCGTACTGCACCTGTCATATGTCCTGTCATATGTCCCCTGTACTGCCCCTGTCATATGTCCCCCCGTACTGCCCCTGTCACATGTCCCCTTGTACTGTCCCTGTCATGTGTCCCCCTGTAATGCACCTGTCACATGTCCCCTTGTACTGTCCCTGTCATATGCCCCCCTGTACTGCACCTGTCATATGTCCCCCCGTACTGCCCCTGTCACATGTCCCCTTGTACTGTCCCTGTCATGTGTCCCCCCGTACTGCCCCAGTCACATGTCCCCTTGTACTGTCCCTGTCATATGTCCCCCCCATACTGCACCTGTCATATGTCCCCCTGTACTGTCCCTGTCCCCTATACTGCACCTGACATATGTCCCTCTGTAGTGCTGTCCCCTGTACTGCACCCGTCATATGTCCCCCTGTCCTGCACCTGTCATATGTCCCCTGTACTGCCCCTGTCATATGTCCCCCTGTACTGTCCCTGTCATCTATACTGCACCTGACATATGTCCCTCTGTAGTGCTGTCCCCTGTACTGCACCCGTCATATGTCCCCCTGTCCTGCACCTGTCATATGTCCCCTGTACTGCCCCTGTCATATGTCCCCCTGTACTGCCCCTGTCATGTGTCCTCCTGTACTGTCCCTGTCATATGTCCTCCTGTACTGCCCTTGTCATATGTCCCCCTGTACTGCCCCTGTCATGTGTCCTCCTGTAGGACATCCCACTGAGACACAGGCAGCCTCTGTTTGTGCAAAGTGAAGCGTGTCCCCGACCTGCACATTCCTGTATCAGGCCTCTGTGCAGTGTCCAGGAAATCATAGGACATCCCACTGAGACACAGGCAGCCTCTGTTTGTGCAAAGTGAAGCGTGTCCCCGACCTGCACATTCCTGTATCAGGCCTCTGTGCAGTGTCCAGGAAATCAGAGCCAAACACATCACACATTATGTAAACAGGCCACAGACTCCTGCTGCAGTGTTTACAATGCAATGTGATGTCACATGTGGACAAACTGCAACCAGGCAGGAGGGGTGAGGTACGGCAAAGGCTACGGGCAAAAGCAACTGTCATATAGTCATTATTATTATTATTATTATTATTATTATTATTGGGTTCCCCTGTATAAAGAAAGATAAAGAAAGAAAAGTAGTACTAGTAGTAGTAGTAGTAGTTTAATATATTTTAAAAATGTATTTCTTATTCTGTAAAGCACTTTGAATTACTTTGTATACGAATTGCGTTATACAAATAAACTTCCCTTGCCTAGTAGTATTAGTATTAGTATTAGTTTCATTAGTATCAGTCAAGTCAACCATATTTTCGTTTTACTAACTGCTATACTGAGTTATCTTTACTTAAGTAACTTTTTTTTAACACAAGTAGTTTCAGACGCAATATCAGATATAAATTACTTTTTCTCTTTTTATGATTTTGTTAATTATTTCATGTTTTGTCCTTCAAATTGTATTACACTTGCAATTATAAATCAGTTGTCATGTTCCAACTATTACTGTAGTTTGAGACAGACGAAGAAAGTGCAATGTGATCAAAACAACCGTGTAAACCAAGTGAAGTCTATCATTTTAATGGTCAATTATTTAGTACAACTTGGAAAGAGAGCTTTTGTTGTAAAATTGGTGTGAAATTTCTTCTCCGCTACATTTCAGTGTCGTGAAAAGAATAACAAAACATGCTGCATGGAACACACACATTTTTTCATGTCAAAATTTGGATGATATGTCCAGACATCATATTCTTACTGTAATGCGTTTTCTGTACCACTACTTTGGACTATATATTTAAACAGGAGCTCAGTGTAACCTTATCAAACCGGCATTTTGAAGTAAACTGTGTTACCATGATGTGTAATAGGAAATAGTACATTTAATGAGTCCTGAAAGCCAACAGTGGGTAAATATGAGACGGCTAAACGAGTATGGCCACCTGTTCCTCTCCATGGAGATGTTATTGCTTGTCAAGAACGTTCCGCGGTGTGGCATTAGCATTATTTAATCATCAGGGTTTTTAGTGCTCAAAAACACAACAATACGAAAGTACATTAAAAAACATCTGTGCGTTCCATCTGTGAAAAGGGTCACCTCTCCCCAGATCTGACCTGTAATTTGGCCAACTGGCGCCGCATGTCTCCATAGAGATAAGATTAGTTTAATGACATATGGTAGAACATTCTTGCCAAGCAGTAACATAGAGAAAAGTTGCACAGAACATATTGTGTTTATGAAAAATAATGATATAAAAATGTGTTTCATCAAATCTGGATATGAATTATATTGACCACGAGAGAGTTATTAGTTTATTTTTTTGTATTTATTGTTTTATTTATGTATTTATTCATTCTTTTATTTAAAATCTACCAACCAATATCTTTCTTTGATGTGAAATGTGTACTTCTGGTATTATTATGTTGTACTACTGGACTATGTTATCCACTGGTTCGATGCATAAATGTTTCTAAATGGGTGAAGGACACCACACTTCACTGAACACTAAAAATACACACTGGACATTTACAGCTTTGTTAGTTCCAGTAATTTTACAGATGTTGCGTAAAACATTGTGGCCTATGGGGAACCCTCTTTTTGATGTTATTTTTGCACTGGCCACTAATAAAACAGCCATCTCTTAATCCATGTATTAAATCCAAGCTTGTCATAATTCTGCCAGAGACCTGGTCTTGAACCACAGAAATATACTGTAGTGGTGCCCAGGAGCCTGGTCCAATGGGGAGGTGGGGGGTGGGGGGTATAGCAGTAAGGAGGCTACAGGAGAATGTCTGTGGTCAACAAACAGTTTCAAAAATCTGTACTAGATATTGGTGTTAAAATGCAAAAATGTAAAGAGTAGACAAAAAAAAAACATTTTATTGTGTGCCAATTCGGGCTTGTAATTTCACTGTTAAAATGTTAAAAAAAAATGTTAAAAGCTAAAAGTTTAAAAAGTAAAACAAACATAAATTGATGCATTTCTGACCAAAAAGTTCTGAATTTGTTAAAAAAAAACAAAAACAAAAAAAAACAAAACTGAAAGACGTGCAGCAAATTCAGTTTCAACATGCTGTGCTTTGGATTAGAATAAATCCAACACAAAATAACAAAAAATAAGGTGAAAAGTTTGGAGCCTAATGGTAAATGGTTGCATTTTATACAGTGCTTTTCCACCCTCAAGGCACTTCACAGCACTTAATGTCAAGAAACCACTCACCCATTCATACACCAGTGTACGCAGACACTGTTGAGGAAGCTTTTAATTCAAATAGCATGTATTAAAAAAAACAAAAAACATTAGGATCTCAATGGAGAAACATCGCATTAATATCATAATCCAGCTTTTATCGGTACATGATGGTTTTCCCTTCAGACCTCTTCTCTCATTGTCCACAGCTGTGTCCAGCCTCTGCCTCTCCAGACACTTGTACCGTGTTATTACAGTAGAAACAAGCTATAAAAATAGACTTAAACAGACACGCTCCAATCTGCAGCAGCTCAGCTCAAGATCACAATGAGAACTATTACAAACATCCAAATCTGCCGCTGCCTCCCATCTTGGACCTCTGTATTTAAACAGCCTAGCCCCTGTGTTATTCCTACATATCGGGTTACTAGGCACAGCTCACCAAAATAACATATTTCATATCTCTTTCAGATTGACCTTGGATGGAAGCAGACGTTGCCGCGGGCCGTGTACAGATGTGCGTTTTAAAAGGAGAAATCGTGGTCTCAGGTCGGCTGTGAGTACATGAGGCTGGACAAGACCTCCTATTCTACAAAGACCAGAGGTTTCCAAAGCTTAGTTCTTCAAGTGTTATAAATACGAGAGGGGTTGTAGGTTTAAGTGGGGTTATGTTAAAGAGGGGGTGTTCCACTTCTATGGGGTATCAACGGCTAGCACATAATATATTTAGATCGCCGCGTTACCTTTTATTGTTTTGAAAACGGTATATCCGTCGAAAACAGCGTATTAACATGTTTAACCATTTTCAGTTTAATTTCTGATTCTCTGAGTCCCCCATTCCTTTGCTCTCCACGCTGAGTCACTCCCCCTTCAGAACGCTATCACAGTACAATCAGCGCATCCTCCGAATGAAAATACTGCTCATCGCATCAGGTTTGTGAAGCTGTAGTGTATGGTTTTGTATCCAACTCTTGTATATTTACGGAAAATTACTGTGCATGAATAAGGCTTGTGGACTAAATCTTTGACCGAATCGTACAGTTAACTGTAAGGAGGGTTTGAATAGGGCCTAGGAGAGATCGCTAGATTACTCAAACACGCATGGATGACATATAAACCTCTTCAGGCATGTTTTTGATGAGGGAACAATGTTATAACATTTGCTATGGCAGAAAGCTCTAAAAATCCATTTTTTGCATAATACCTCGCTTTAAAGAAGTAGCATTTCGGATACAGCCTTGGAACATAGAAGTCATTATTATTCAGTCACAAGGAAAATAGTATTACCAAAAATTGAAGTGGTATATTTGTAAGGCAAGAAACAGGTTGATCCGTAAAGATGTGAAAAACGGAACTAGTTAATTTTAAACCGTTTGCAGTGGTCCAAAATTATTCCTCATCATTTCAAGCATCTTAATTATTCACCGCGATGAGTTTATAAACACTCTTCCCAACTCTCAGAGACCAGAGCGGAGTTCAACAACTAGCATGCAAACATACACTTCCTGATTATCGGACAACAAAACGCTTCATAGGTGCAGACAGCGCGCAGCGGACATATTTTGATCTCAAGCTGCTTATACAACATATCTGACCAATTTTGCTCAAATACACGGGAAAAATCAGGTACAGGGGCTTTAATAGTGTTTAGTACTTCTCCAGTCACACCCGTCTGAATTTCAACTAAGACTCGGTACATACTTCTTTGTAGGACCCCCTTGAGATAGCGCATACCAAGGGGCATACATGGGATAAATAAAAGATGTAGTCTGATCGAGCTAATAATAATTACCTTGACCTACAAATTGAAAGGATGAACAGCAGCCATCTTGTCTTTTGTCAGCCAATTTGAATCCCACCAGCTCTGTGATGTCCTGCTGTGTGGTCTAGACTGGATCATACATGCGCTCACTTCTACACCACACTAAACATATGAAGTGCTAATGAGAATTATGCCTTTGTAATCAGCAGTTATTTTCCACAGGGACAACATCAAACAATACATTTCTATAATTAGTTCACTGATTTACATATAACATTTTATTGTGAGGTAGACACATCAAGGTAAATCTGTAAATACAAACAAAAAATACCAGTATATTAAAGGCGCGCTATGTAACTTTTCCAGTGTTGGCCAGCCATGTTATTACCTTACCTGGAATGCTCCACCTTGCAATATTAAACTTATCTAACATGCTTTTATTCAATTAGGTCTTTTTATTGCATCAAATTACATTAAAAAACAGGCATTCTTACTGTCAGTGGACTCGCCTTTCCGCAGATCTTGACCTGATCCTGTCACCTGGTTTAATGCCCCATTGTGAAACATTCTAGGCAAAGCAATACAATCTCCAGACAAGCACGTGGCAGGCCTTCCACCAGAAAAAGTACGTATTACAACTTTAATGCAAGTCAACAGTAGTATTTTCATTGTTATAATATCTACAGGGCTGTTGCCTTTATTTTAAAATCATATTGTTTTAACCGATTTATCTGGAACAACAACAAGGCGAAGGCAAGGAGTGAGCTGGCTGAAGATTTGGGAGTGAATCATGAGTTTAATGTCCCTTATTTTTTCCTAGTACTTTTCTGTATAAATAGAGTGTAGTCTTGTGAGTGTAGTTTGGGTCAAATTTATAGCTGAATCATAGACATAGTTTTCAGATTTTTGCTAGTTTTAGTCGACGATTTTCAGGACCAATTTCTTCAGTCGACCACAGCCCTAATAGTGTCCTGAATGTATTACATAACACTGACTCCAGTTCTTTGCTTGTCGTCATTGTAGTTGGCTTTGACAGAGCACTCGGGCTCAGCGGACTTCCTCAAACAAACACTACAGACTGACTCTGCTCAAATGTGAACACAGCCATAGTCCAGAGCTAACACAGAACAGACAAACTGAGACATTAGAATGCAGGCCGGCAATGCCGTTTCTCCTTTGAAAATATTCAAGGTAATTCAAGGTGGTTATGTTGGTTACAATTTAACTATGTAGATCACCGCAGCAGCAGAATCATCAGCCTCCCAAATACCCCAACGCAATTCTTAAGTATTTCAACTAGGGCTAAGTAAAGAGCTTGTGATTTAAGCAGGATTCTGTTTAGAGTGCTCTTTGTAAACTTGCAAGTTCATTAAAATTTGAGAGAAGATTGAAATATGAACTGAAACTAATACACGATTTCCGCATTTCAGAACATGTTTGAAGAGGTCTAAAAACTGAAGGGTTGGTTTGTTAGTTTTTTCAATATGTTCTGAATTTGCTATTTTGTTTTGATTGAAGTATATTGTGCAACTCTAATTCTACTAAAACATATATATTGATCTTCCAATATGTCTTTTTTTTTGTTTGTTTTGCTTTTTAGCCAATACCAATATGCAAATGGTAAATGGTCACATTTTTATATAGCACTTTTCCACCTTCAAGGCACTCAAAGAGATTTACATGAAGGAGCCACTCACCCATTCACACACACATTCATACACCAGTGTACGCAGACACTGGGGACAAGGTGGGTTAAGTGTCTTGCCCAAGAACACAACCACAGTATTCATCTGTGGGAGCTGGTGAATCTGATCACTCAACTAATATTGTTTATGTCAAGAGCGAGATTCAACCAATTGAGCTACTGCAATGTAATATGTGTGTGTGTATGTATGTATGTATGTATATGTATATATGTGTACATATATATATATACATACATATATATATAGCAATGTATATAATATATTGCAATGCAATATTTGTTTTCCTATTGCGTCTGATAACTGACTAATGAATTTTCATTTTTGTGGAATTACTAACTGTGTCTGAGATATACTAGAATATACAGCCTCCTCTTTGGTTTCATTACTCTTCTATTTCCACTTTTGCTCAAAAATCTGTTTAAAATCATCTGATGCACTGAGAACAAACTGGGACACACACATCTTAGAAAAAAGTAAAATCAGGACAGTATATCAGGGAATTTTCCATATCAAACAAATATGATCTATGATGACAGTAGCTCAGGTGGTTGAGTGTTTCTTATACAGTAGCTTATTTGTAAACTATCTAAATCCTTCCTTGTTACCATTAGTGTGTTGGTTAAACTTAACACTTCATTCATCGCTTTTATCTCAATTATCTGTGCTATTTTAAGTCTTGTTGCTAAAAAAAGTATTTGATTTAAACCTTACAATAGTTTCCATGCACCTACACCACTTACTTTTAGCCTTTATCTCTGTTCACCATGCACACTTCACTATATTAATCATTTCTGTTTTACAATGACATGAAATGGGTTAAACCAACAAGCTCCTGCCAGGCCTGTTCTTCCTGCTAAATTTACACGTCTTTAAATCCCTCCCTGTTTTCACTGCGGTTTGGAACAACACTTTTAACACACTGGAAGCCTCATATCTCTGGCTCCACTCGTATTTGTCTAATGTTTTTGGACTTTTTGGACAGACTGGTGCTTTCCTATGGTGTGATTGATACCTCCTCCCGTCTCCTGCTCTGATGGTGAACTCTGTGGATAAACTGACCTGGCCTGGAGCTGAGTTATCAGGTGTATCTCCACATGAACGCTGTTACTGCCACAATGAAGCCAGTGGGGCCAAAGTCGGTGATAAATGTATTGACAAGTGCCCAACGGGAGCCAGAGGAGAGATGTTAATGAATGGCTATTGGAACCATGTGAAATCTGACATTTAAAATCAAAATTGTCCAACGTGCTTAAAGGTGCATTATGTAACTTTTCTGGTGGCCTGCTTATGTCTGTGGAGATGTATGCTTCATTTTTAATGAGCTTAATGTTTCTGTATATTGTAAAAGGTCACATTTTTATATAGCACTTTTCCACCTCAAAGCGCTTTACATCACAGAACCCCTCACCCGTTCACACACACCAGGGGCGAGGGGGGTGTCTTGCCCAAGGACACAACAACAGCATTCATCTGTGGGAGCTGGGAATCACATGCCAACCTGTGGGTCATTGGATCTGGCCACTAAACCAATGACGGTTATGTCGAGAGCGGGATTCGAACCACCAACCTTTGGATCAGGGGATAAACACTCCACCAACTGAGCTACTGTTGCCCAACTAATTTGTATGACTGCCTGGAATGTACCGCGCTATGGTATTAAACATATCTTTCTTGTATATTTAAAAGGTGTTTTACTAGATAAAAGAACACCTTTAAAAAAATGGAATGTCCCGCAGTATGGCATTAAACTCATATGTCTTGTATTTAATTAAATGTGGTTTTATAGCGAAAAAAAAACATGAAAAAAACATACACTCTTACAGTGGATTCGCCTTTTGACAGACCTGACTCGTAACATGGCCTAGTGGTGACACCAGCTTGGATTCGAATATGGTTGATGCAATACTGTGGAACATTCCAGTCAAAGCAGGTGCCAGAGTTTCTCGCACACAATGCACCTTTAAAATGAAGTGGCTAAATTTGGTACTTTGGGGGTGAGAGATAATTATGTCAAAAGCACACAATGGAATAACAGTATATAGAGTCAATGAAAAGTCAGCAAAACACTGCAATCCCAACAGTAATCGCTATTTAAAACTGCTATTTTTATCCAACTGAATATATGATTAGTATTTCTTTAACACAAGGATACAAAGCCCATTGGGAAGTATGAACCGTCCTCCTGCTGTGTTGTTGTGTAAATATGTCTTTTCAGTGAGAGCAGTGACATCCCAGAGCTGCAGGCTGATGGCCCCTCACAGAGAAACAGCAGTAAAACAGGAGCAGTGCTTACAGTGGGTTTAAACAACAAACATGAGACGCACATATCCATACAGAAGGTCCAAGGAAAGAGGCTGGAGACTGTGTGGCGTAACATCTCATTTATGATTTGTTACTATAACTGGAAGGACAAATATAACGTTTTTTTTCAAAGGATAGAACCATAGACTGTATATATAAATGAACATGCTAGCCGTGTTCCGTCGACTGTACTGTGCTGATATGAACATTAATAACAGACAAATCCCCGAGGTTGCTCCCGCTAGAGTTAGCAACAGGTTTGATTGACAGTGTTGCTGTCAATCTCGCCCTGGATTGGCTCTTTGGTTGCTATGATGATCGCAGTCGGAATTCCTAATATGGAACTTGGCTCAAAATTCGCTCCTAGCCTCGATGGGCTTTATTTGGCTGGAGCCGAACACTATGGGTGACGTCACACTCCCTTAATCCACTTCTTTATACAGTCTATGGATAGAACACAGAAATTAGGAAAAACTAAATCGTATCTGAAGGAGTGATCCAAGAAACCCAAACATTCAAATAATTTAAGGGGACAGATTGATTATAAATGAGACATATCTGTGTCAAGCTAAGCACGTTCAAATCAAATATTGATTTTACTGTAATGCTGATTTATGTTAAGATTATTATTCATTCAATCAAAGAGCAGAATAAGCCTCAATTGCGTTGCCAGTTCCAATGCTGAAATCCAGTTGGATTAAGCCTAAAAGGACTCTCTGGTCTGAATCGTCACTATTAGTCCTGTCACGATAACACGTTTTGAAGTACGATATATTGCTGAGGTAAATATAGATGATAAACAGTAATACTGAAACTAATTTAAGCCACTGACACAAAAACCCAAGAGCACATATATACCACAAAAACTATTCTAAATGTACAATATTGTTAAAAAATCATGAGCTGCAATAAATAAGTAGTGGAATGAAACACTTAGTACATAGTTTTGCATCTGTAATGAGTCATAAACATTATTAATTCAACCTTCTACAACTCAAATCTCATCATATAGCCAAAAACTAACCAAACAATTTCCCAATAGCGCAAAGAAAATGTACACACGATAAATACTGACCTACAAAAATACTGTTCCAGCTTTCATATATTTAACAATAAGTCGATATAGTAATTATTGTGACAGGTCTAGTCACTACCTCAACCGTGCTAGTGCAGCCTCTACAGCTCAGTGAGTGAATTCTAGAGGTTTTGAGTTTTCACATGAGGGATAGCCTGTCCATATGCTCAGAATGTGTGTCAACATAAAGCTGTTTCACTTGGAGACTCACTCAGGTTTTTGATGAAGACGCAACTTTAGGGTCTCTAGGTGGGGCGGGGGGAACGCTAAATAAATTCAAAATATTACTGATCTATCCATAGACTGTATAAAGAGGTGGACTAAGTGAGTGTGACGTCACCCATAGCGTTCGGCTTCAGTCAGATGAAGCTCATGGAGGTTAGAGGTTATTGGGGTGACGGCGAGTATCATAGTAACCAAAGACTGGAGAGAGGCTGTTGAAGGCAACGCCCCTTCCCTCCCCGCACCACTGGTTCAGCAAATGAATAACCCATAACATTTAACCAAGGCTAACTGAAAAAATTTACAATAGAAGACTCTTTTAGTGAGTACTTTACAGTAGT
The DNA here is from genome assembly GCA_000787095.1 of Periophthalmodon schlosseri. NCBI lineage: Eukaryota > Metazoa > Chordata > Actinopteri > Gobiiformes > Gobiidae > Periophthalmodon > Periophthalmodon schlosseri. The sequence continues at coordinate 21,240 of JACM01042619.1, forward strand.
AGTCGGTGGACAGTCAAATAATTGAATGAGGATTCAGCAGGGAGCGGGTGCTTAGCAACGCTGTCAATCAAACCTGTTGCTAAGGCTAGCAGGAGCGACCTCGGGGAAAGAAGACAGCTGACTTGTCTCTTATCAATGTTCATATCTTGAGTTACGGACACAATGGTGAAATAAAAATACCGGGATCATGTAGAGCGGATTAATACGAGCATTTTAAGACCAAAATGACGAGCCTGACAGTGAGCCAGCAGTTTTCCAATGTCAAGTGAATTGGAGCCACCAGTCAATGGAGCCAGAAGCGCAACCCATGCTCACTTCCTATTTGGAACGCGGCAGCTAGCAGGTTAGCTATGTCCATTTATATATACAGTCTATGGATGTAACACGCCTACTGCTTCCACACAAAAATGCCAACTCCCCATAATCCAGTCTACAATAAAAGCACATCATGACTTTCCCTGCTCCTCAGTGTACAGTACAGGGGTCACTTTGGAGCAATCCCTTCAGATTAGCCGCCTCCTCACTGTGTTCCTGTGACACTATTCAAAGCACTGACACTGTAAAAGTCCCCAGTCTACACACATGCTAACAGTTTTTGTCAACCCGCTAATGCACAGGAGGATATGTACAGGTGGAATATTTATGCACAAGTTAAAATCAGAGAGAAGCACGCAGCACCTAAGGCCCGAGGGACAAAAGCAAAGAGGAGATACAGAGAGAAGACGGGAGCTCCAGAATATTTATAGCCAAATATGAAGTGAAAAGAATGAGAAAAGCATTTGGGGAATACAAAGGGGTAAATAGTCGTCTATATGCAACAATTACTTTGAGAGTATTTTCAAAGCCAGATGATGTGTATGATGTAATATCTGTCTGACTGTAAGGCAAAGTATAAACCATAATTCTCAAAGCCTATATTTTTTTACAGTAGTCAAGAACTGACAAGCAGGACAACACACTTTTTTTGTCCATTTTAACTCTAACATTTATTATTATTCACTGTTCAATTTAATGTAAGTGAATTCACCATAAATGTTTAAACAATATCCCTCTGTCCATATAAGTAGTACTAGTAGTAGTAGTAGTAGTAGTAGTAGACTTTAAAGAGCCTATATTGTGCTACTTTCTGATCTGTTATAATGTTCCTCATCAAAACCATACCTGGAGTTGTGTTTTGTTTCATCCACACATGTTTAACACACATGTTTCTTCTTTCAAACAGAAAACACTCTGTTCCAACTTGTGATGTCATGCGGTAATACAGGAAATGTTCCACTCACTTGAGTCATTTGGATGAGTTCAGCCCTGGTATTGCCGATCTCTACTGAGCAAAAGATAAAAGGCAGCTGTTAACTTGAAAACTACCACTAAATGACATCACAAAGTGGAACAGAGTGTTTTGAGCTTTGGAGATGTAGACAGATTAATAATAGAGGATTACTCAAAAATTCCAGATATGTTTTTAAAGAGGTAACTACATTATAGCAGGGCTTAAAGCTCATAAGAGTCAATTTTGTGTAATATAAGACCTCTAACTTAATGGGATTTGATACAAACTTTTCACATAAACTCATGACTGAAGGGGTTTAGGCTTATTATATATAAAATATATATATACACTGTCCTCTTCTATTAAATTTATTTAAATCATTTTTCAATCTGTTTTGCTTGTTCACCGCAGTATATCACTTATAAAATTAGAGGCCACAATTTTAATAATTATATTTGAAAGTCAATGGTTCTGCTCCCACTTGGTTCTCAGCAGGTAATAATTCATCCAATCAGCTTTTTATTTTTATAGCACAGTTTTAAAACAAAACAGTTTACAAGTCAAGAACTCACTTTTCACTTTGGTGAGCACACTTTCATATGCTCGTCAAAGTGAAAATAATAACAATACTAATAATACTATGCTGTACTGAAGATGTATTATGTATGTAGAAGTATTCTGGAACCAGTGGTGTTATGAATGTTATTGTATTCTGTAAAAGTGTATCCTTTGAAAAGTGAATAAAATACAAATAAAAAAAATAAAAAATAATAATAATATCACTCACGCACACACCACATTCATACTAGGCAATGCGAGTGAAGTGTCTGGCCTAAGGACACGACAAAAGAACTTAATCCGAGCAGGAATTGATGCTCTGACCTTTGGGTTGAGGGACACCTGCTCTAACCCCTAAGCCACTGTCACCCCATTATAATGCTCTCCCCTCATCATTAATGTTCAAAGTTCAAAGTTCAAAGTTCATGCATGTTTGAGGAAATCTTTATAGTCTTGCATTTGAAGCGCCGTTGTTCTGAAAATTCCAGTTTTCACCTATTTCCAGTACACACCCACTGCTCTGTACTTATTTTGTTCTGACACTAATATGGCTGAAAGATTAATCGCATTTTGAATGGACGCAATTAGCGAATCACAACGGCGGCAATTTTTGAAGATCCATAATTTCCTCCACAAATGACAAAACATCTGTCTTATTCTGCATAAAAGCTGTAGTTTAGATCTGTCCAAACATGTTCTGAAATGTGATTCTTGGATTAGTCTGTCATAGTTTATATTTCAGGCTTTTTGTCAATTCTTCTGGAGTTTAAAATGTGAACTTTGAACATTACGCTATTTTCTGATCTATGTTATAATGTTTCCTGTGCTTTGTTTCATTCACACATGTAACACACAAATCCTGCGTATTTAGGCTGAGTTCTTGTTCTTGTTCTCTCAAACAGAAAACACTCTGTTCCACCTTGTGATGTCATGTGGTAATACAGGAAGTGCTCGACTGTGTTTTTAAACTCCATACACCTTCACTGGAATCATTTGGATAATTTCAGCCCGGGAATTTCCAATCTCTACTAAATAAAAGGTAAAAGGTGCATGTTAACTAAAACTACCACTTCATGACATCACAAGGTGGAATAGAACATTTTGAGCTTTGGAGATGTAGACAGACAAACATCAAGCATGTGTGAGTGAAACAAAACACAACTCCAGGTATGTTTTTAATGAGTTAACAGCATGATAACATGGCTTAAACCTCACAAGAGCCAGTTTTGTGCAATATGGGACCTTTTAAACACAAATCTAATCACAATCACAATGTTTGTCAGATAAATCGCAATTACATATTTTTCCCAAATCGTTCAGCCCTAGAATAAAATGTTTTTAAAATGATCTATGTAAGTCATGGATCATAACTTTAATTTGCTTCCATCTTTCAATCCCCTTCACATGCCCCAGGACAGGAGACACAGGGACACTGGGCCGGAGTGAGTGATCCGCCCCTTTAAGAGCAGTCTCCAGCCTTAGTCCAATCACAGTTTCAGAGGAACAGCCAAACCAGATCTGAAGGAACATCTCCAATGTGACAGGCATCAGCCCCAGTGCCTCCACATGCACTGACTTTTACATTTCCCAGCATCCTCTCTGTCACTTCTGCTGCTCACTGAAGAGATGCAGTGGCAGGCTGGAGAGAGGAATGCCAACACAACGCATGGCCATGGTGACATTTGACTTATTTGAATTGTATACTGAACATTTGAGGCCTGAAAGTAAGACGTAGTTTATAGTTATTCAAATCCGTGCTTTAATTAATTTAATTGAAAATCACAATGTAATTCCAGAATGATTTAGGTGCTAGTTCTGTCCCTCAAATCCTGGAGCAAAGCCACTCCTCTACATTGGCTTTTAAAACATCAATTACAAAACATTATAAATCTATTCTTCCCATAGACTGTATAAAGAAGTGGACTAAGTGAGTGTGACGTCACCCACAGCGTTTGGCTCCAGTCAAATGAAGCTAATCAAGGCTGAAAGTTATAGGGGCACATTTGGAGCCGAGTTCCACATTAGGAATTCCAACCGTGAGTATCATAGCAACCAAAGAGCCAATCTGGAGCGATGCTGTACCTACCTGTGACGGTAACAGCCCTTCCCGCCCGCACCGCTGGTTTGGCAGGGGGTGGGCACTTAGCAACATGCAATATGAACATTTCAAGACCAAAATGACGAGCCTGACAGCAGCAGTTACGGAGAGAGGGGAGACAGTTTTCTAATATAAAGTGAATTGGAGCCAGAGTCGATGGAGCCGGAAGCGCGCCCATGCTCACTTCCTATTTGGAATACGGCGGCTAGCAGGTTAGCTATGTCCATTTATATATACAGTCTATTATTCTTCCTATATGTGTTTTTTATTTATTTATTATTCGAAATTTACCGTAGTATGCATAAATTATAGAGATGATGATCATCAAATATATTAAAATAAAAATGAAAAATTGCATCTAATATTTTGCATTTAGGCTGTAATCTGTATTCACTTCAGCTGTTCCTTCAATAGATATGAATAGCTCCAGGCTTGAGAAATCCCTGTACGTTGCAGAGTAACTTTTTGACCGCGTCAGCTGACTCTATTATGAAATGAATAAACAAATAAGACCGGTCGTGTCAAAACAACACTCGGTTAGAGGCTCTGGCCTGTCACGTTAACAAATTTTCAAGTGCGATTAATTGCTGAAGTAAATACAGAAACTAGTTTATGCCACTGACACAAGCTCAAGAGCCCATTTAAATCACACAAACTATTCTCAATCTACAACATTGTTAAAAATCATGAGCTGCAATAAATAAACAGCAGAATGAAACACTTTAGTACTTAGTTTGCATCTGCAATGAGTCAAAAAAGTTATTAAGTCAGTCATAAAATAACCAAAAATGTTCCAGTGGTGCAAAGAAAAAGTACACACGATAAACATTAACCCCCAAAAAATATGGTTCCAAATTTCTTATATTGAACGTTAAGTCGACATAGTAATTACAGCGACAGTCCTATCTGTGAGAAGTGACTGTGTGTCTGAGAAAGAGTGGGCCTGGTTTGTGAGAGGAGCCAGAGAGAGGAACTCAAAGAGGACATTAAACAGCAAAGCACATATAAGGCCTTCACTAAACACCTGACAGAAGGGCTGCTAAACACATACACCTGCCAACACTGAAGACTAGAGCCTGTCTGTTTGATTTTTTATTGCTCTTCTAACATCCCGGCCAGGGGACTAAAGATGAAAAACAGTCTCTTGGCTGATTCTGGCTTTTCTACTCATGTTTATTCATGTTTTATAGGCCTGTCATGATAACAAATTTTGAAGTGCAATATATTGCTGAAGTAAATATAGATGGTAAACGATAATACTGAAACCAAACTGTAAAGCAAAATTATCCCCCAAAAAGCACAACGCTTACGTAGTTAGTTTGTGTCTATAATGAGTCATAGTTCAGAACTCAAACTTCTACAGCTCAAATTTCATTGTAGAACAGAAAAATAACAACAATTTTCCCGCCAGTGCGAAAAAAAGTCCCCACAATACATATTGACCCTCAAAAATGATTGTTCCATCTGTCATGTATTGAACGATAAGTCGATATAGTTCTCATCGTGACAGGCCTAGTGTTTTATCAAATTGCACTGTCCCCTTTCAAATCAATGAATCTAATCTAACAAATATGTTTATTAAAATATATATTATTCAGTTTGAAATGTATGCAAACTGTATAATATTTTCAACTAATCACTCAATTTGAATTCACTTCTTTTATTCGTCAAAGATAAGGCCTAAACTGTGAGCCAAAAAGTTGGTATTCAGAAAATATGTGAATCTTTGCAGAACAATAGTGAAAGGCTGAGGTTTACCATGCCCCACAGTTCGCTGAGCCCTGACCTGAATTCAAACAAAGCATAAATTCAGCACAAAGCTACAGTGTCTGCCCCAACTGTGAGAGCCACATATTATCCAATCCATTAGTTTAGGTCCATGCTACCAACTGCTACCAAGCACTAGCAAAACGAGTTCAGCTATAAGTGCATATGACAGGTTAGACTACTTTTTTCACTACTTATATTTAGGATTTTTGAAAAAAGTCTAGTTATTTCAATTTTTTATTAACTTTTTATTTTTATTTTGGTGACGTTTATAATTGTATTTCCTGGTTGGACACGGGCAGCAGATATGACAAACATAGAGGTAATTCCATGACTGTTACCTAGCAACCATAATGTAAACCACAGAAGTGGACTAAGTGAGTGTGACGTCACCCACAGCGTTCGGCTCCAGTCAAATGAAGCTCATCGAGTCTAGCGGTTATAGGGGCAAATTTGGAGCCATTTGGTTCCATATTTGGAACTCCAACCACGAGTATCGTAGCAACCAATGAGCTAATCTGGAGAGAGGCTGCTGAAGGTAACGCCCCTTCCCACCTGCACCGCTGGTTTAGCAGGGAGCGGGCACTTAGCAGCGCTGTCAGTCAAGCCTGTTGCTGACGCTAGCGGGAGTAACCTCGGGGGAAAGAAGGCGCCTGATGTTCATATGTTAATTCACTGGCACAAAAGCGAAATAAAAATACCAGGATCATGTAGAGCGGGTTAATGCGAACATTTTAAGACCAAAATGATGAGGCTCACTCCAGCAGTTACAGATCGAGGGGTGACAATTTTTCATTGTGAACTGGAGTCGATGGAGCCGGAAGCACACCCATGAGCACTTCCTATTCGGAACGTGGTGGCCAGTCTATGATGTAAACAAGGGCCAACATTTGTCTACATTACTCTCCTTGTGCGTAAATTGTCTCTGCATTTTGGATGGAATTTTCCATGTTGATGACATAGGTAGAGATATTCCATTTTAAAACTCACTACTTCCTGTTTTTTTACACTTTCTTCTCAGCTTTTTTCCACAAACTGCCACTTAACTGATATAAAACTATGATAAATACTTGCCAGGTACTATCCCACCAAACCAAGTAGTTAGTAGAAAGACAACAACCCTGTCATATGCACTTTAATGACGTAAATGGTCAACTGGAAAAATCATAGCAGTGAATACCAGATAGAACAGAGAGGGAGGACTTCGATCAATACATTGATTTCCTTTGTTTGTTTAGTGGGACAGATGCAGCCCGTTGTAATGGCCTGCATGTGCATGCAAACATAGTGACTGTATTAAGTGGAGGCTGGGACCAGGCCAAGAGCAGGAGAGCCCAAAGAGGAACAGGGTGGAGCAGGGATGACCAATGAGAAGAACTATACTGGCCTGGGTGGTTAGATTTTAGTGCTTTGAGTACCAAAATTATGAACAATACAAAACTGTAGGAACTGTAGGCTTTTAGTTTTAGTTAATGGCATCTTAATCAGCGTTTATTAAGTCAAGTTATTATTGTATTAAAAAA
>JACM01077706.1:0-15528 GCA_000787095.1 Periophthalmodon schlosseri
TTTATTTTATTATTATTATTATTTTTTGATTGTGGTGTTAGTTGTAATGGCAGTATCAAGTCCACTGCACCCTTTTAAAATAAATATACAATCTGAAAAACTGCTTCACATAATCAAAACAGTTCTAACCTGAAATTTGAGTCCCACTGTCATCGCAACGGCACAGAAGCACATCCCTCCCAAACCAGCTAAAGTCAGAGTGCGCCTCCCTGCTCGGTCCACCAGCGCCACCTAGCGAGACCAAAGGCATGGGTATGTTTGGAAAGTCTTTTACGTAACATTTTTTATAATTCAAGAAAGAATAAATCATTTTCTTTGTGCTTACAGACACCAGAGTGAAAACTGTGTTGATAACTCCAACTCCAATGGTGGCATAGACGGGCTGAGCGATACCGGCTTGTGTGAAGATGGATGTTGAGTAATAAAAGATCTTTGAGAGAAAGAAAGGAGAAAACATTAGTAAGCCATTTCTTAACTCTATTTTATTAGATTAAGTATTGCTTTGTTCTTACAGCATTGATACCGGACAGCTGCTGGGAAATATGCATCATTAAGGCAACAAACAGCTGATCTCTGTAAACTGGAGAACGGATCTGAAACAGAAAAAGAAATAATATTAATACGTTTTACATCATGCCCCCTCCATTATCTAGTGGGGGAAAGGGTGTTCTAATAAAACCATTTTAAAAGAGCATGTAAACAGATTATAAGAACATTTACAGGGACAAATTGTCATAATAAAATGTCTGCAGCTCTAAAAAGTAAAACAAATACGATTGACTTGGTCCAAATGATGTTCCATTAGTAAAAACAAAAATATTCCCATGAAGTAGCTCCTCAGAAAATGAACTAGGTAAACAGAGACATAACATAAGGGTCAGAAGAAAATGCATTTTTAAACCAGGTCGAAAATATGTTTAAGTAGATTAGATTGAAATGTTATCATCATCATCATCACCACCATCATCATCATCATCACCATCATCATCATCATCATCACCAACATCATCATCATCACCAACATCATCATCGTCATCATCATCACCGTCATCATCATTATCATCATTATCATCAGTATTATCATCATTATCATAATTATCATCATCATCATCATCATCATCACAGTTATTATTATTATTATTATTAAACAGGTACAAATCAAGGACCAGACAAGAATTCAAAGTTATGTTGTTTGAGAAATTATAAATTCTGTTTAGCAAATGTCACTCTATCGAACTTACCAAAGACCAGATGGAGACCCTTGGTTCCTTATCAGCTTCCTCCTTCTCTCTCCTCATTTCCTCCAAGTCACTAGTTGCATCGTAAGGCCCCTTTAGTCGATATAAACCTAAAACACAGAAACACATTTTAATATATATTTAGAGTTTTGTTCTTATTTTCACAGTCTATTGAACTGACTTTTGCGCGCTTCCTGATCCTTGCCCAGTACGATGTAGAGGTATCGGGGACTTTCGGGACAGAGGGGCAGCAGGAGGGACTGTAACAGGGCCGGAGCCCCCGATAAGCCCAGCAGGATGGGCCAGAAGGCATCGTTACCAAGCACAAAGTCCAGACCTATCACCTACAAACAAATACACACATGTTTTAGCACTGAGATTCTTAAATGTCTTGGAAATTGTACAGCAAGATTTAAGTCATATGTGGTTCAGGTTTGATTTTATAGCTGTGTTTAGTCCTGTTGTAGTCCTGGACTTCTGGTGTTGTCAAATGGCTCAAACCTGGTTAACCTGGTAAACCTGGCTTAAGCTTGCTTTAGTCCTAGTTTAGTCTGGGCTCTGGTTCTCTAGGTCTCTGGGTCTCTGGGTCTCTGGGTCTCTGGGTCTCTGGGTCTCTGGGTCTCTGGGTCTCTGGGTCTCTGGGTCTCTGGGTCTCTGGGTCTCTGATTCTCTGGGTCTCTGGGTCTCTGGGTCTCTGGGTCTCTGGGTCTCTGGGTCTCTGGGTCTCTGGGTCTCTGGGTCTCTGGGTCTCTGGGTCTCTGGGTCTCTGGGTCTCTGGGTCTCTGATCTCAGTTGAAGATGGTCCACTTTGAGAATTGGTTTTGCATGACCTGGCTGAGTAGGATGCCAATGACAATAGCCAGTTGGTGTAATGTCCCCAGTGCTCCTCTGTAACTCTTGGGCGCAATCTCTCCAATGTACATAGGCACTAGACCTGAGGTTAGACCTGTAAGCAGACGGATTTAATTAAACATAACAAAATATTGAGGCTGATTAAGTTAAATACTATTATTAATGGAAGGACAGAAAAAAATGGAGCAGAAATTTAAGCAGGATGTTTTTCTGCCAATCATAATCTGCTATACTTTTGCCATTTGTCATTGTCATTAAAGCAAGAGAACATTTATATTGGTTTAACTTTTTTAGATGAATGGTAGAAAAAACAAAAATCTAAAATTCACTCATTCACTGAAAGCCCAAAATTGCTAAATGTACCTATTGTTTTGAATGATATCTTTTAATGTGTTTCTTTTCTTCATGTGGTTAAAACAGATATGCAAATCCAAAACGGCTGACACTCTCGTTTGTCACAGAGGGCGGTAGTACTTTAGAGTTACATTACCACAGTAAAAGCCCATCACAGCTCGGCCGGAGATGACCATGATGTGAGGCCTCCACATTTGGCACAGGCCCATCAGGAGTCCAGCAGCGATGGCCAGAACGTTCACCATCAGCATCCCCTTCACTCTGTCACAACAACACACACTTACACTCCATACATGCACTAATACACTTCTTCAGCTCTGCTTTTGAATTAGTTTACACCTGACTATACCTTAAGTCCTTAGTTCATATCCAGGTTTAGATGCTTGTCTTCACGGAGATGTAATTGCTTTGCTTGGACTATTCCACGATATGTCATAATGTGTCCAATTACAGGTGTTTTTATTACTTACAATATTTTGAGACACGTGTATTCTCACTGTAAGCAGGCTCGCCTCTCCACAGATCTGACCTATAACCTGGTCTAGTGGCATCTCCTGTCCTGGTGGCATCTCTTGTCTCCGTGAAGACAGATGGAACCACTCACCCATTCGCACACACACATTCATACACCAGTGTACGCCAACCTGCGGATCAGCGGACAAACACACTGAGCTACTGTCGCCGGTTGGTGGAGTTGCACTGTAAATATGTTTAATGCCGTACTGTGGAACAATCCAGGCAAAGCAATAACATCTCCACACAGACAAGCAGCTGTGCAAACTCCATCAGAAGACTTGCGTAGCGTAGCTTTAATATCTGCTTTACGTTGTTCTCATAAGCCATAACCATAACCGAATAATACCGAGTAATGTCACTTGCAAAGCCTAATTTTTTGCAGCGAAAAGTTAGAATAAAAAACTCATATAAATTCTAGTTTGACGTCTCACCTTCCTTTCAGGTCTCCCACGAAGCCCACGAGGAAAGAGGAGAGCATGCCCCCGATGGAGAAGATGGCCACAGAGAGGGACCAGTACATAGTGACCGCAGGGTGCTGTCCGGCCTCCAGGAGCACCCCCTCACCCTCAGTCTGGTTCTCCGACGCTAGGACCGCCCTGTCTGACCACACCCCCAGCGACCTCCCATAATGCCGCTCGATCACCTGTCATAAGATAAGGTGGTTTTATTAAGGAAGCTAGTGGGGATGGGACGAGAGCTTGGCTTGAACAAAAAGGGGTTAGGTGTTGGTGAGTTACATTTTTTGAGAAGCTGTAGTTCCAAAAAGGAGCGTTACAAAGACAACCAAAATATAACTGGAAATGGATTGCACAATTTATTTGATAGAAATTATGTCCAAATCTCGTTCTCGTGGACCAAATCTCGTGTCTCGTCTTTGTGGCAATTGGCTCTGTGCACAATAATAGCCTCACTGTTAGCATCACTACTTCCTGTCCAATTTGATCTCTATGAGGTTTTTACTACGCTAATATTAATAAATATTTAAAGATCGGGCGGTGGACAGGGAGCTGCGGGTGGATGTCACTGATAGCATATTTAAAACTACACAAATAAAATGAATACTTTACCGGAGGACTCTTCTGTGTTTAGAAAGAGAGATGTTTGTGTCTCAATGCTAACGCTAATGCTAATTTTGAGGCATAATAAATATTAAAACAGCACCACAAACTGAAGTAATCTTTATTAAAAAATAACTGGGTTGTCTTTATTTCAATTTATTACAATACATTGTCTATTTTATGTTTTCTGATTTTAATAAAAGTGGCTGTTAGCTTTGAGACACAGTGCGTTAGCTAGCGTGCTGCCGTGCACAGAGCCTATTGTGTCTCATCCCACTCCTAGAAGCTAATGACATATAGCAGGGTGGCAGTGCCTGTAGTACATACTGTCGTTGTTTCTTTTGGCAAGACACTTCACCCATATTTCCTATATTTAAATGCGGCGTGTGCGTGAGTGTTGGTGATGGCCGGAGGGGCAATGGCACAGATTGGCAGCCTCTTTTCCAATGGTCTACCACAGGGCAGCTGTGGCTATAACAGGAGCTCACCACCAGTAAAGAATAAACACTGAAGGCACAGCAAGTTTTGTTGTACTTAAAATTTCATATTAAGTAATGACTTATACAGTGGTGGAAGAAGTACTCAATTAGTAAAAGTATAGATATTGGAGTAAAAAAAGTTTCACATGAAAATACCTACTTAAGTAAATGTATTTAAGTGCCTGTTAAAAAATGTACTTTAAGAGTAAAAAGTAAAAGTATTTTGTGGAGATTTTGAGATCTAATGAAGCTTTAAATGTAGTGATTTTGATAAAGGTTCTGGTTTTATTTGTACATTTTTGTTTTGTTCAAATTATGAAGTTGTTAAAAATCATCTCTCAGCCTTTTCAGCATAATAAAAAATGCAATGGAGTAGAAAGTACAGACACCTTCTTTCAAATATAGTGAAGTAAAAGTAAAAAGTACCCACTGTAAAATTCAGAATTTATACTATATTTATATTTATTTATACAGTACTATACTAGTATTACTTTGTTACATTTCACCACTGGGCTTATATGACCTGGTTTATACATCATCATAGTTTAGTGATACGGTTAGAAAATGTGAAATAATCATGCTGAACGTGTGTCTGAAGTGCGTGTACCTTCTGAGGAGCGTTGATGACTCCCAGGCTGTATCCATACTGCAGTGAGCCCAGTACTGCAGTGAACACAGCCAGAGCTAATGTCCCTGTTAGTTGCTGAAACAGAGCAAAACAATGATTGAATTCTTGTATTAATTTAAACATTACCCAATCCAATTAAAGACAACCTTAGTTTAACGCATGCATAATGTGTACGGCAGTGCCACAGTCAAATCAGACAGAAAATAAGACTAAAATGACACAAACCCTGCTATAAGTTGGACATTTCTGTATATGAGAAAATATTTCTATGAGCACTCATGTTTATGGAGCATTATAGGAGTTGAAGACTGCATGAATTACAAACATACTAGTAGGAATCGTACACAGTATGACCGTGACCTTGTATCTCCTCTAAGACAAGCAGCTGGCGTCACCGAGCCAAGTTACAGGTCAGATCTAAGCAGAGGCAACTCCGTAGTCAGAATGCAGGTATTTTTAGCAAACAACCGTTATTCAAAAAATGCAAGATGGCCGCTTCTTCAGTTCTAGCCAAATAAAATATTTGACTAGGACTGAAGCAGCGGCTTGGGCGAGCAGCGAAACGTCTTCACTCCTACAACTTTTTGTCCAGCTGACAGATTTTACATTGTGCTTTTACGATGGATCATACCTGGACGACTGAGGGGTTACACAGACCATTTACATGTTCCAAACTGTGTCACATCAAGAGCTCAGTTCCGCCTGAGATACAGAGGCTGTAAAATGTGAAGCCAGTGCACAGATCTGGCTCGTGACGGCAGATCAGAAACTCATTTAAAAAGGAAATGTTTGATATTTCAGGGTAATGTTTAATAATCTTTCAGTTGTTGGATGTTTTATTGAATTTTGATCCATGTTTGAATTGAATGGCATTCACGTTTTAAGGTTTTTATCCAATGCACGGCTTCAATTTTATATATTCATAAGGTGGAGGGCTCAATATAAGCCCCACTGGGTTTTTTGCCTCTTACTGCACCTTCTTTTTATATACTGTGTCCTTTTTATTGTTATGTTATATGAGTGCTAAATAAATAAATATCCCTGCCACTAGAAATACTCATCCAAAAACTCAGAACAAGGTATTTGAACAAGAATGACTGGGATTCAGTGACAGCATTTGATTATTGGACAAACATAAAAAAAAATAACCAATGCTACTTAATCCAACAGATTTTTCAGTATGTTTTGTTTTTGTTTTTGTTTTTTTTGAAGGTGAAAAATGTGTTTAAAAATGGAATTGTCAACTGAAGGCTTGGGTCACCACTGATGACGCTTCAGTGCTTTTGTCTTTCATCTGGGTAAAACCTATTACTATTACAACTGCTAAGACACTCAAGAAGCCTCCTGGTAACCTGGCTTTGAAGAATGTTACAAATGTATTGACAGAGATAAGACGGCTTTGGTGAGGCAGTTAAGCCTGATCTTTATCTTAAATCATAAAACTGTTATAACAGAGTAATGTTTGTCTATAAAACTGCCGATGATTCAACAATGACAAACTTTAATTAACTTTAATCTACCCACAACTGTTATACAGAGTTTGCAAATTCACAAATGAGCAATGGGCGAATTCACATTTTCGAATTAACTTTTTATTCTGACATTACGCAGCAAATGGAATTATTGTGAACACACCTCAAATGTTCCAAACTTTCACCTATAAGTAATAAGCAGCAATATGTATTTATAAATATGCAGTCCACTATATAAGAACGAGGCATAAGTTACAGACAGTGAATTATAATATGGGTTTGTAAGATCAATAAGAATGTATAGCCTGTCAATCAAATGTGTTTATCAATTTTAATGTAACTTTGCAAAAATTAAGTGATCTTACTTCTTAGTGCAAGTATGCAAGTATCACAGAGTAATTTCAGCCTTGTGGGACAAACAAAGGTTTATCTTAAGTTCCATGTAGCCATATTATAATTTGAGTGTGTAAAAAGCCTGTCAAATGCACATGTACAAATAGTGCACTAACCATGCAGTGAATACAGCATTATAACGTGTTCTTACCTTTCCGTTCTCCATGCTGGGAGCAGGTCGTCTTCCTCCCCGAGAGGCTAATGATCAGTGGACTTTTAGCCTGGATCCTGCTATGTCCACTCATTAATCTGACCCCAGCACACAACACACACGCACTGCCCATATACACAAAAAGCGACGCAAAACAAGCCCATAAAAACAATGCAATACTAACTCCCTATGAGAAATCATCAGAGGTAATATTTGTGATTTATATGTGAAAAAAGTTGCAAATTATGGGGGTTTGCTAATGGAAAAAAAATTGTTGCAAATATTCAAATTATTTTAAGAGGCCAGTATGCATTCAAAAGTGAAAGTTTGATAGTTGAAACATTGTGAATTTGAATTAAAATGTTGTTTTTGGTTAAATTTTTGCAACAGCATATGGCTCAAATATCTGGGCTGGTTAATGATACACCACGGCTATGGGCAAAGTCTGAGGGTCGCTCGATAATGCTGATACAAATGAACATAGGGAGCAAAACAGAGTCTAAACACACACTTTAAATCTCTACTTTCCTTTATTTATCTCGTAACATCTTATCTTTTACAAAACAAAACAAAAAAAATCCCCAAAACAGGACATTAGTAATGCTCTTTTTTGAAAATTAAGAAAACGTAACATAATCGAGTTAAACATTTGAGGGAACAAGGAAGAAAGCTCAGTGTAATGACAAAAGTTAAACGTAAATAATGCCCCATTCAAACTCAAAACTGTGCAATAGGTGTGCGCACATGTATCGGGAAGACTGAGGCTTCATAGCTCATTTTATATTATTATTATTGCTAAAATTCTGCATCCTAGAATCTGGCCTGCCGCAGAGCAACTACTGTGGATGCCTTTATAAAAACTATACAAACAATTAACATATATATAAGACCTGAAAGATGAAGTCAAGTGTGGCAGAAGGTGCAATTTTACAAGAAAAAATCTCAATTTTTCAAAAAATATTTAAAATGTCCACAATATTAGATCATCAAAAGTTCTCCAGACATTTTTCCTTCAAATGAAAACTTAACTAAAGGTGCACTATGTAACATTTCTAGTGGAGGGTACACCACCTGCTTGTCTCCATGGTGATCTAATTGCTTTGCCTGGAATGACCCACAGTGTGGCATTAAACTTATCTGTCTCCGTGGAAACAAGCAACACCACCTGGTCACAACACAGGTCAGATCGGCGGAACGGCGTGTCCTCTTACAGTAAGGGGTGAAAGTCGTGATAACACCTAGAACTTAATAAATGCAGGATTCGTAAGTTTAAAGCCATACTGTGGAATATTCTAGGCAAAGCAAGAACATCTCCATGGGGCACACACAGGCGGCAACCCTCCATTATAAAAGTTACATAGTGAACCTTGAGTATCTCTTATCTGTGTCTTCTGTCATCTTGATTTATAATTCAGAGATTGGATTCTGTTTTACAAAGACACATATAAACATCTAATAAAGTAGCCAGATCTTTTTAATCATGTGCTATGCTATTATTCTATGTCAGTAACCACGTGTTTGGTTTGACAAATTTAGATCAACTTTACAGTGACTTCTGCCATGACACTTTATCCCACTAGATGGAGCCATACGCTTGGTTTTCAATGGGCGTATTCTGAAGTTCTGTTTATTTAATAATTGTTAACCATCATCAACTACTTTTGTTTTCTCATTCATAGATTTTGTCTCTAAAAATCCCTTTAATTTCACAGCAGTGGTTATGGCTGATTTGTAAAGAATAAGGTAATTTTTAGTTTAGCTGAGGGCATACGGAACACAAAAGGTCAAATGATAAAAATTTAAATCTAAATTAGTTTATGCAAGAACAGGGACTTTGATGTAAGCAGTTACGATGGCTAAGGGCTCAGAAGTGGGACCGTATGGAGTATTTCACTGAATCTGAACACTTAATATCTTTGTTTCTGATAGTCGTGCTGCAGTTTGGCCCTGGTACATTTGGTTAATTAAAATCCACTGTGCAATAAGATTTTGTGCGATGTGAAAGTGATACTGTCTTATACATGGCTACATAAATAATTGCTTTGTTTCTGTCCTGACCATTAGGAAAAATCGAGAACGGACCAACGACAAAAACATAACATTTGGTCTGGGTTCAAATCTGTTCAGAATTTCAGAAGTGAATGAGGAGATACTTGTATTTTTGAGATAAAGACTGAAAAAAGAACAAAAGATTAGTCTGTAATTCATTCTTCTTACTGTTTTATAATAAATGTGTTTCGTGTTAGAAAAAGTTTCACCACCGAACTAAACGTTTTTGAGTTTGTGTGTTTACCATTGCGAGATAGGGCCAGCGCCTTGGCAGATGTCTTCATTCGTTCTATGCGATTTCTACGCCAATATATCCTTTGTTGTTCCTTAGAAGAGTTTGGGAACATCTCACGTCTTCCTGCCTCATTTGTCTGGGCAGTTGATCCACGTTTCAACCGTAGTTTTCTGAAAATAGTTACTTTTTTCTCAGCAAGTTTGCACACCGATTTCAGCTTGATTTCAAAATGCAAGCCAAAACGCACATATCTACACACACACATACACACACACACACACACACACACTTGCATACACAGACATAGACGATTATGACCTACACATGTGCTATACAGCTCGTCAAAGCGTCGAAGACTTTTTAACAAAATGAAAGTGGTTCCGAACAAACAGCTCTCCATGGAAATTACAGTAAATCTGATGCAGCACCTTGAGAGTTAAGAAAGTGAAGAAAAAAAGTTGTGGAAATACAGGATTGAGTGAACATAACAGTTCTTGAAAGGACATATTTTTGCATACCGACACGACCTCTACTACAATGTCCCAGTTGCATCACTAGAAGCAGTATCCATGGTTACGTAGAGCCTAAAACAGCTGGAAATGGCGAGGAGGATCGTAATCGGGGTTAGAAATAAAACCGTGACCCCTGTGGTACTTGCTCCTTTTGACTTGTGTATGAAAACTGATTCATTTTTCTCCCATCAGCCCCAGAGGTAAAGTTGAGTTAAGCACGCAGACTTGAAAATTATAACGATTCATCCGCGTGAAAAGTTTGACAATCAAGAATCTAAACGAGATTTTATTTGTAAAGACGATGGCAACGCTCCAGTCAAGTAAAATGGCTTCTTTGTTAATCCGGGTTAGCATAACTCCCCCACGTACGGCACTGAGTTTTTGCTTTTAGCGGATTTTTTTTTTAAGTCTTTTTCGGAGTTTATGCTCGGCCTTGTGGGTAATCTGGGTGAGGTGTGCCGAGGTGGGCCGCTGGGTCGACCAATGGGAGTGAGGCAGAGTGAGAGTGGGCGGAGTCATCACCAGTTCATCATCGAGCTTCTGTTGAGAGTCATGAAGAACACCTGGCTGCTGCCGCCGGAGCGCACGGAGGCAAAGAACACCTACAACAAAAATAAGAAGAAAAATAAATTAATATAATAATAAAAATACAGTGACAAGAGTTTGGACACACCCTTTCGTTTAATGTTTTTTTATTTTTATTTTTTTTACTACTTTCTACATTTTATAGACAAACAGAGGACAGCAAATATTTGAAGTAAGATATATGGAATTATGTAGCAAAGAAAAAAAGTTGAATAACTCTACTAAATATATTTTTTAATATTTTATGTTCAAATACTCAGACTAGTCACCTTTTGCTATATTTTGTAGAATTATTTCACTTTTTTTCTTTCTACATGATTCTAAAAAAATTTGCTTCATATGTTTGATGTTTTCCGTGTGTATATAAAATGTAAAGTAGTAAAAAAACATTGAACGAGATGGGGTGTCCAAACTTTTGACTGGTAGTGTATATAAAAAAGTTATTGATAAAGTTTGAGACAAAATGGACTAAAAACAAAATGAATCCATCAGTATTAATGGGTTTCGGCCTTCTGTTTATAGGCGCCATTTTGGGTACTTTTCACCACTCAAATGATAGAATATTTAGTTCTGAATTGTTGTTGAATTGCTGAATTGCTCTGGCAACGGTTCTACTTTTTCATCACTCTGAAACCCACTGATCTCTGGCATGATCTCAAAACATTCAAAAAGGCCCGTTATATTCAATGGAAATCGCTAATAAGCAGATTTTACTATTTACTATTGTAAATTGGCAGATTCGTGTGGCAATATTGAGAGTTTAAGGGCCTGTATGTGCCAACAGAAAAGATCAGGAGAAACTTGAGGATTGTATTTCTTATAAAAATCCTATAAAAGCAAAAGGGAAAACTGCCCCCTTCTATGTGTATGACTATGAAAATCAACCAAAGAGAAGAACGTTTCAACTCCGAGAACTAAAGTTTCATACTACGAGGACAGACGCTGCATGTCACACTATGTTTATGATCATTTCACTTGCTGTATAATGTTTATCAGGTAGATATAATGAACATGATAGAAGTAACATGGAAAATACACAGTCTAAACGGCGATTATGTGATAGAGCGGATGTGTAAAATAACATTGGCCTTTAACACTGCTAAATGTAGCTAAAAATCAGACTTAGATGATGTTCTGAGATGGACGTACCTTGTCGTTCCTTTCACAGAGGAACTTGAGTCTCTGAGCTCTCTTGTGCATGAAGACTCCATCCAAATGTCCCGTCTCCACCGAACGAATTTCTATGGCTTTCTCCCCCCAGCCCATGATCTGATTCGAGTGAATGTAGGCTACACGGAAACAGAGAAATTAGATTAAAAATGACGGTTATGGTTAGACAAGTAGAAGCACTATTCATTGTAACGTGATACTAGTAGTAGCCACAGAACTGAAGCTGTAAAATGATAGTAGAAGTAGCAGACCTGCAGACCCTAGTGGTCATGAATGATATTACATGAACTTTACTTAATTTAAGGGCAGTTAAAGATAAGAAATTGTAGTCCATCCAAACCAAGAGGTACAAATATATTTTAAAAATCACAACTGCTACAGCTTCATATTGCAACTTGATTTTTAACTTTGAATCCATAACGTAGCGCATTTGAAAACAGTAAAACACAATGTAAACTTGTAACGATCTTATAACAGCATATTATTAAAAAAAACAAAAAACAAAAAACGTATTTCTTCTGTTTGTCCGTTTCTGGCAGTCAATCACATCATGCACACATTTCAACCAAACATGTTTCATATAAATGCACTTTCTCTCCCTCCTTCGTCCTACCACTTCCATTTTCCCCAAAGCAGCACAGTCGAATCTAATCCTAATCCTGACTAGTCCACCATTAAAATTATTGAGATCTTATTGTGATAATTGTGAAGGTTAACTGGAATATACAGACTCAGACACACAGTTTTATAACAAAGAGAGCGGCGTTATTAAATCAAAAAGTAAAAAATATAATATTTCGCATAATATACTTATTTATAAATATTCTCTATCTAGAAGCCTTCGCCATATTTCAACCTTTATTTGGTTAAAATGTACACTGCCTGGCCAAAAAAAAAAAGTCGCCACCTGGATTTAACTAAGCAAATAGGTACGAGCCTCATACTGGATAATTACTGCAGGTTCAGCAACAGTCTGTGCCCAAAGAATGAGGTCAGCTGACCACCTGAATATACTGAAGGACCAGGCTATTCCATCAATGGATTTTTTCTTCCCTGATGGCACAGGCATATTCCAAGATGACAATGCCAGGATTCATCGGGCTCAAATTGTGAAAGAGTGGTTCAGGGAGCATGAGACGTCATTTTCACACACAGATTGGCCACCACAGAGTCCAGACCTTAACCCCATTGAGAATCTTTGGGATGTGCTGGAGAAGGCTTTGTGCAGCGTCAGACTCTACCATCATCAATGCAAGATCTTGGTGAAAAATGAATTGCAACACTGATGGAAATAAATCTTGTGACATTGCAGAAGCTTATGGAAACAACGCCCAAGCGAATGCTGTAATTAAAGCTAAAGGCGTCCAACGAAATATTAGTGTGCGACCTTTTTTTTGGTGGTAACTTTTTTTTTTGGCCAGGCAGTGTATTTACACGTCAAAGGTTTGGACACTTTTTCATTTATGTTTCTTCTTTATTTCCATGATTATTTACATTGCAGATTCTCACTGAAGGCATCCAAACTATGCATGAACACATGCAGAATGTAGCAAACAAAAATAAACTCAAAATAACTCAAAACTTGTCTTAGATTTTATCCACCCTTTGCTTTGACCACTGCTTTGCACTTGGCACTTTGGCATTT
Organism: Periophthalmodon schlosseri; assembly: GCA_000787095.1. Lineage (NCBI taxonomy): Eukaryota > Metazoa > Chordata > Actinopteri > Gobiiformes > Gobiidae > Periophthalmodon > Periophthalmodon schlosseri. The sequence goes on from JACM01077706.1 coordinate 13,338, forward strand.
CCTCACCCTGACATGACACACCTGTAAAGTGAAAGCCATTTCAGGAGACTTCATCATGAAGCTCAGTGAGAGAAGGTCAAAGGTTTGCGGCGCTGTCGACAAAGCAAAGGGTGGATGCTTTGAGGATTTGAAATAAAATATGTATTAAAAAAAAAAAAAAAAAACTTCCATCACGTAGTTGTTTCATCCCTACGCTGTTTACAATTCCATTCTAAACTATACTGATGTAATTGCACCATGTCTTAGTATTAAAAAAAAAAAAAAAATAGTTGAGTTACTTCACTTTTTGTCTTCACTACATAATTCCATACGTCTTGCATCATAAATTTCATGTCTTCTGTGAGAATAATATGTAGAAAATGGTAAACTTAAAGAAAAAATACATTGAAAAAGATAATATAATATAAAAAGGTAAGATAATAATGGTTAGTTAGAGCCCTGAGCCTTAAATGTCAAAGTTTATTCACTCAATAAAACTCAACAGACTTTCGCTCATTCATCTGTGTCTCTTTAAGTGTCTCTAGGTTAAATTATCCTCAGGTTATCATTAAGAAGTCATGTCTTACCAACAGAGGTAGGCATCTCTCCCCACTGCAGCACCACGTCCTTGGTGATCCTCCCATAGGTGTTCACGTACACCCCCTCGTCCTCATAGCAAAGCAGCATCTCCATCCCGTCTGTTTTAGGGAGCACCACGATGGCATGGGGCGTCACCTGGTTTTGGATCTATCACCAATTCACAAACAAATACTTTAGAGAGCTAATCGTAGAGTTATTATGTCACTGAGGTAGGAGTCACTACACAGAGTACACTACAGACTACTTTGACGAGGGAGTGACTTGATACTTGGGATTTTATTTGACTAGAAACTTGGGGGGATTCACAAAGCTACTATGAGAGTTGAAATTTCTACAACAGGTGCTTTAGAAAGGACTGGAACATTAAGAAAATCTACAGGTGCTATGCAAATGCAGGTTATTATAAGAAAAATATACGAAAAAAAATTGCCATATTGATTCCCAAAACTTTGTCTCCAATCTAAAGTACCCGGAGATTCAAAATTATTCAATAAACAATAAAAATAAATACTAGAACATTTGCATAGCACTGTACAAAAGGCTAGTTTAGGTTGGCCTTAGTTTGGCCCCATGAAGAAATCTACTTAGATCAAGAGATTAGCTGAAAATGGATGCAGGAACAAACTCATCTTACCCATTAGAACCATATTTGTAGAAACTCACACTATCTTAAAGGTGCACTATGTAACTTTTCCGGTGACGCGTCCATTACCCGCTCCTCTCCATTAATATTATTGCTTTGTCTGGAATGTTCCACGGTATAACATTATCCCCGTAAGCAGGTCGCACTACCCGGCCGACTCACAGGTCAGATCTATGAAGAGGCGACTCCTCTGACGGTAAGACACGGTGCATGTCTTCCATGAAATTTCTTTAGCGATTAAAAAAACCATCTAAGTTTGTTCATTTTAATGCCATACTGTACAACGTTCCAGGCAAAGCAGTAACATCTCCATGGAGACAAGTAGGCCACAGATCGTCCGCCTGAAATGTTCCAAATAGTGCACTTTATAAGCTCCATTTAGGTTTTTGGCATTCATTTTGCCATTACAATGCATTAGTGCCATTGCAAATTAAAAAAAAAAAAAGATTTCCCTATAGGTTTTAATATCTCCACTGTATTCCCATTATACCCAATTATATTTCACATTATCTATACCTCACTATCAGTGTCACGGGTAAGATGAATTTACTCTCACCGGATGATTTCAGTGTTATTGGTTAATGAACTGCACTGTACAAAGAAGACACTTATGGCACTGCTACGTATTCACTGAGGGTTTCCACTACAGCACTAATATTGATCTAGTCTAAGAGGTCGATGTCAGGATGTCACCTTCATTTGAGGGCCACACTGCGAGAGAGGAGGGAGAAGAAAGAGCAGGCTCACATGAAACGTGGTGACACACAGAGACCAGCGTTTTACCGTCAAAGCTTCTTCATAAATTATAAATGTTATGCCGCACCTACTGAACTGCACTGCGTGTGGACCATAGACTGTATAAAGAAGTGGACTAAGGGAGTGTGACGTCGCCCACAGCGTTCGGCTCCAGTCAAATGGAGCTCATCGAGGCTAAGCGGTTATGGGGCAAATTTGGAGTCGAGTTCCATA
>KN472833.1:7604-19165 GCA_000787095.1 Periophthalmodon schlosseri
CTCTCTCTCTCTCACTCTCTCTCACTCGCTCTCTCTCCCTGCGTCTGTCCCTTTCTCTCTCTCTCTCTCTCCCTCTCCATCTTTCTCTCCCTCACTCTCTCTCTCCCTCACACTCTCTCTCTCTCTCTCCCTCACTCTCTCTCTCCCTCACACTCTCTCTCTCTCTCTCTCCCTCTTACTCACAGCGAGTTCTGTCTCTTTCAAGCTCCATTGAGTCCCGCTCCTTGGCAGGCGGTCGGAGGATCACTTAATCATACGCCGCAAGTGAGAATAGAAAGAGGGAGAGGGAGAGGAGAGCAGGAGGAGGGGAGGAAGAGGACAAACAACTGAGCGGTACGAGGCACGTGGAGGAGCTGCCAAAATCTACACTTGAGTAAAGACGTGCTGTTGTTGTATGTAAAAAAAAAAAAGAAACAGACATCAAGCCGCATTTCAAATAATAAAACACTGACATTTTTTATATGAAAAACACAATTCAGATGTTGGTATAAATTATAGAAAAATTTAAATAAAGAAAAGATTGGGGCGACAGTAGCTCAGTTGGTAGAGTGTTAGTCCACTGGTCCGAAAATTGGTGGTTCAAATCCTGCTCTCAACGTAAACATCATTGGTACAGCAGTCAGATCCACTGATTCGCAGGTTGGCGGTGCGATTCTAGCTCCAACAGAGGAATGCTGACGTTGTGTCCTTAGGCAAGACACTTAACCCCCCTCACCCCGTGTGTGTGAATGAGTGAGTGGTTCCTTGATGTAAAGGACTTTGAAGATGGAAAAGCACTATATAAAAATGTAACAATATTTAATTATTTATACAAAAGTACTTTTTTACTTCCTTGATATATTTAAGTTTCAACAAAAAGTAATGTATGTTCTATATATTTATCAAATAGTGCATTTTTAGCATATGTTACTACAGAATTGTTTTCAAATTAACATCTCCCCTAGACTGATTACCACAGTCCCTCAAGCCTGTCTCAGTCACATTAATACCGCTGTGCCCACGTGGACCCCAGCCCGCTTGGACCATCCATCGTCGCTAATGTTCAAAAGGGGCCCCTAGCTTAAACGTGCTCCGGGCCCCGTGTGTACACAAGCTCTCCAGCCCAGCAGGCGACTGTTTACCCAGCTGAAGTCCAACTGTGTGTACGGCCCTCCTTTCCACATCCTATAAGGACAAGTCTATTGACCAATATCAGACAGGGCCCCGCTTACGCTAGCTTCGAGGCTACGCTAATCTGGCTAATATCTGCGACATTCAAGAGGGATTATGAGGTCAACGACTCGGCTACTTGGCGCACTACTTCATCGCTAATAGCGTCTGACTAAATGTTCACTACTGGGAGTGAAAATGTAGTAACAGTTTTTGGAAGATTGCATGAATTTTATATTGAGTCTTGGAGGAGTGGATTAAGAAACGAAACATAAGTATTGCACAAGTCAGAAGAGATTTTTAATACAATTTTGAAAGATGGAAAGAATATGCACAATAAGATAAGTCTCTCCTGACCATGAATCTATATCTCAAGATCTGGAGAGCGGTTGCCAGGCAGTGCACGATGGTGTCCAGTCGTCCTGACAGATTGCCCCTGCGGCATCAAAAGCACCGCACAGATATTGCTACAGGGACAATGAAGTTAACTTATTTTTTATGTTGAGTAAGTAGTTTATGAAGCGCAGCGAATATATTTTTCTGAAAAGCAACGCCTTATGATTTCTGATCGTCGGGAAAACTTGAGTTGTAGCAAAAAATCTTGGCTCGTCGGTAAGGTGACCAGATTTTCTAAATTAAAAACTGGGACACACCCGGGTCGGGATGGTTGGTATAAATGGAATGGTGAAAAGAGCGCGTAACATTCTCGACTCAATGGTTTGGGACAGATCAGTTGGTTTTGCGTTTGTCCACTGATCTGAAGGTTAGCGGTTCAAATCCTGCTCTCGACATAAACATCACTGGTAGAGCGGTTAGATCCACTGACCCACAGGTTGATGGTGCGATTTCAGCTCCCACACATGAATGCTGTTGTTGTGTCTTTGGGCAAGACACTTAACCGACCTCACTCCCATTGTCTGCGTACACTGGTGTATGAATGGGTGAGTGAATGGGTGAGTGGTTTCTTGATGTAAAGCGCTTTCAGTGCCTTGAAAGTGGAAAAGCACTATATAAAAATGTGACCATTTATCATCTGCTGGGACAGAGGACACAGGGCTCAAAACTGGGTCCCTAGTTGGAGGTCTCAGAGTGAGACGGGGACAAACATTATTTTGAATCTTGGTTGCAAAGTGAGCCTTCTTCTCGCTGTGTCTGTGATCAGTCTTCGTCAGGCTTGTACTAACTTTTCCAAACGGGAAAACACCTCTAACCTCAGCTAACCATTGTAATTAGGAGCATCATACAGAATTCCTCACGTTGTACAGTGTGACATCCAAAAATCTTATACGAAGAAAAACATCGCGCAGCCGTCACCAGGCTTTACAGGCTCGTCGAAGCCTCTCAAAGCGTTACACTGTAGTCATTAATCATTCAGTCCCTGTTCGTGGTGATAAGCCATGGAACTTAGCCACAGCTGCCCTAGGGTAGACTGACGGAAACCGCCGATCTGCGCCATTGGCCCCTCCAACCATCACAACACTCCACCACCACAACCATACCAGGCAAGGTCGGTGACATGTCTCGCCTAACACAATGACAGAAATTCATTGGGGGAAGCGGGAATCGTTCTTCCAATCTCCGTCATCATTAAATCTTTTTTTTTTTCTTCTTCTTTGCAGAAAAAAGCCAGAGCTCAAAACTTTTAACTGTTTATCCTGCTGGTCTCAGGCCAATGAGAGCACGCCCAAATCTCTCAGATCCATCTATAATCAGGCATTAAAGGCACTCGATAAAAAGCGCTTCGTTATCACCACTGTAATATCCTAAGTAAATACAAAATAATAATAATTCTATATTCAATTCTAAGAAACCTATTCAGAATGATTAATAATGCTCCACCTCCATTGAAAACATTTATTAAACTGTGTTCCAAACAAACTCCCCGATCCGCTCAGTCCTATGTGAACCGAAATTGCATAGTTCCAAAAAGATCCTCGGCTTTTGCTCAGTCGGCCTTTTCTTTTCAAACCATCAGACAGTGGAATCAGCTTCCAGACAGTCTGAAATTGTCTGTGGATTTGAATAATTTTACTAGAAATTTGAAAAAGCACATCTAGTTAATTAGTACTGTTCTGTATTGCTGTAAAAAACTTACAAATAATGATTTTTAAGATATATTTGTATGGACTGTAGGAAGCATAGTGTATTGGGCATGGTAACATTTTATCGTATTTTACTGCTAATGTTAGTGATGAACTCTGTCATTGTAATGAAGAAGCCTAGTCTACAAACAGAAACTGTAAACAATAGGTGTGTTAGTTTCAGTGTAGTTAGCTCCTCCCTCCAGATAGATATAAGACAGTGTCCACCAGCGATCTGACCTGAACTGAAGAAGCGGTTTGGATGCGCAGCGAAACGTCTTCATGCCTACAACTTTTTGTCCAGCTGACAGATTTTATATTTTTCTTTTACTATTGTATTGAAGTGTATTTTTAATGTGTGTTCACTTGCCCAGGGACTGCAGAAGGAAAGCAGCAGTAGCTAAATCAGGCACAAACCATCTTTTCTTTTGTAAAATTAATGAACTTGACACGATCCCCGACAAATAAAGAAGAAAGAAAGAAAGAAAGAACATGATCGTAGATGCAGATTGTAAATGGAACCCGATAATTCTTAGGGAACCGGGTTGTATAAAAAAATCGACAAATTCAACTTTTGGTGTTGTTTTTGTGTGCTTTCTGAAAAAACATAAAATATAAATATTTCTCCCGTCTCAGTCCTCCTCACCTTCACCTCCGTGTACTTTCCTATAGGCTCCTGTGCTGTGACAAAGATCCATCAGTTCTCTGCTCGCATACAACTGTCAGTACTACAGCATACATTTCATATCATCACCCACAGTGTACGCTTTCACTGTAGCTTCGAGGTCCTGCATTATGAATTACATAGGCTTCTGGACACCTAGCATTGCGATATTATGTTGGGTAACTTAGAATCACAGAAAACAAAAGTTTAGGTTAAGTTTGTTGCCTGGGATCCAGAATATACATAAAACTTTACTAAGATGTGAGTCTGATCACCAGCGAATCTCCCTGAGTTCAGATGGGCGTGAGTGACAGGTGGATTGGCCAATGAGGGACACGCATGGTCCGTCTGTATAAAAACAAATATGGCTGCTTACGAGGAAAAAAGAAAGAAAAAAAATATCACGGGGAACTGAAAAACATTGCAGATATTTGCGGAATCAATGGGTGAAGCACTTAAACTCTGCTAATATGAGGTGAGAGAAATGTGATTCTGTTCAAAATGATAAGTGACCAATGGACAGCATGAATAAAATGAACTGATGTATGATTTTTGTGTGCTAATAAATACAAAAGAGAAGAAAGAAACAATTAAAACGATATTTCCTCGTTTTGAAATTTGGTTGCGTGAATGTAATTTTAGCGCTGAACGGATCACAATGAGTTTGGTGAACGCGCAGATAATCATTTCCTGGATGAAATGATGACATCATGCAGTGGGACCAAGTGTTCTGAGTTTGTCAGAATGACCCTGCCTTTCCCTTGAACATTCCCAATTCGGACCTATTATGCAAATTTGACTTTTTACAGCTTTTAACCATTTTATAGTTGTTCCCCTTCTCATTTACCCTCGACCACTAAGTTGTATTTAGAGTGATTCATGCATGTTTGCGTAATCTTAATACTCCTGCATTCAAGAAGTCATTGCTCCGATCAACCTCCGTTTTCATGACCACCCACACACGCCCACTGCTTTGTACTTACTTTGTTCTCAAATTTTATTTTCTTAAACTGTGGTTTTTGTTTTGATTTAAGCATGAGGATGGAGTTATAAATAGGAGATAAATGATGCCTAAGCCCCCCATTCCTGGTCATAGATGGACTGCCTCTAAAAAAATTGCCTCTTTAACTCCCCTCTCAAACTATTTCTTTTCTTTGGCTAAGATCTGTACCACAAAGGAGTGGTTAGTAGCTTTGAGATAAAGATGTACGGCAGATTGGGGAGGATGGACGGTCACGAGAGCAGCCTGGATACCATACCTGGATGACTGAGAACTTACACAGACACTGCGATTTAAAATGTGCAGAATACAGGGTGTCCATGAAGTCTCTTTACAATTTTAAAATTTAATCACAAAGGCAATTGATAAGATATATTAATTAGATTTGTTGCATTGTAGTCAGTGGTTATAAAAGTTCCAGACCGTTAGATTGGAAGGGATCACCAGTTCCATGGCCACCATGTTCACCAGATATCACACCTTTGGATTTCTTCTATGCGGCTATGTTAAAGAGATTGTGTATCGAACAAAGATACGGGACATTACTGAACTAAAGCAAAAGATAATAAATGCGATTGCAACCACTGATGAGGCTATGCTACGGTGAACATGGCAAGAAATCGAGGACCGTCTTGATGGTGCCCATATAGAGGTGGATTAAATAAGGTAAAAAACCCCAAAAAACTTTGGAAACCACTGAGTACAATAGAACAAGTCTGATTAATCTTATCAATCGCCTTTGTAATAAATTTTTTTTAAATTGTAACGAGACTTTATGGACTTTATGGATTATAACTATATAGCAGACACAAGCACGATATGTCTTTAATACAAGTTTTGCCTCATCCAACACCTCTACTATTGCTTCTACATTGTGCAATACATCCGCTAACACACGCTAATTACCCTGCTCGATCAGTATCATTTTTAACTAGGTCATTCACGACTTGCGTTGCCCTCTTAACCCTACTTTCCCCCGCTATTTCTTTTTTCTATCCAAAAATACTTGACAACACCTTCAACCCTTTCCCCAACCATAACTCACCTCCTCAATCTGTCCAACGGCGCGGCAATGCACCTCCATCACCGCGCAATATCGCTAGACCGGACGCTAGCTTGGAAGATAGCGCACTTTGGGTACGACCATTCTCCTCTCTACCATAAAACTATCTGCGGCAGAATTTATTACCTTGTCTGTTTAAATGTAGCCAATTCCACTTTAATACCGTATTAAAGAATGATGCATGCGCGGTGCCGGAGATGTGCTAGCCTCTCGGTAAGTGTGAAATCGCTGATGTAATGTTCAATATTGATAACAGCTCTGCGCGAAATGGGGTCTGATCATTGAGGAAAATATTGTGGCTCTTTTAAATGGCGTTGCTTGGCCCGGAGCCTAGATTTAAACCATCCGTCACCCGCTTTGATAGGCAGAGATCCACGAGGCGCTTATCACCTCCGATGAAATGGTGCCGAGTGTGAGAAAACAGGCTAGTGTGTATGAATAGAAGGCGTTTTAAAGCGTATAAATATGAATGTGATATAACCGGCTGTATTGTTTATGGCAAATGCGGGTTGTACTACTGTTGTGCGATGACATGGGGAAAACAATAGGCTAGCGTGCTAACAATAGCATTTATATATAGCGGTGTGACGTCATCCATAGCGTTCGGCTCCAGTCAAATTACTCATTTTGATTTTAAGATGATTTACTGAAAATGCTTTTGTTTTGCTTAATTTCTATTGCATGCTTTTTATTTTATATTAAGTCATCCGTTAAAAATACCAAAAGTAATCAATACTGGCATAAACTACAATAAGAATTTAGCCTTGCCAACAAGACAAATTCTCATGATTTTTGCGAGTTCACAAACTCTTGAGAATCTGCCTTGAACAGCTCCGGCTGAATCGTTCGCATGTGACTGACCAATCGCGGGGCAGTACTGTGGTTTGCGCGGAAGCCAGTACCAAACGAACCAAAACCTATTTTAGTGGAAATCCAGACTATTTTGTTTGTGGAAAATGTGCAGAAGGAAGTGCTCGGGTAAGACGCCTGTGCTTTTCGCTGGATTTAACTAAAGTTTGATTTTTTGGCTTGTTCCGCTGTTGTGACACTTCGACCAGTCAACGTGAAGTCTTTGTTTGAACGCTCTGATCGCTGGTTTCCGTCCCAGACTGACGTGTAGAACTCTATTCAGAGGGCTACACATATCAATCTGCGAGAGCCAGGTTAATAAAAAATACATTTTACAAAAAAGAATCTTGACATTCCTTATAAAATGTGAATGTTTTGTGATGTATAATCTCCAGTGATTGTTACATTTTATTACAGAGTAGCGTTTTGGACAAGCGTAACTTTAAAGATGGACATTAAAGGGGCTGTACCTAATTTTTGTCATGTAATAAAATCAAATTTGTAACCTTAACCAGAATCCTAAACTCATGGTGGTGGTGGTGAATAATTAGGATGCTCGGATAAGTTAAGTGAGGAATGGACCACTGCAGACCGTTTAAAATGAACTACTTCTGTTTCTAATGGGTTTTTTTTACGTTTTAAGGACAAGAAAAATATGGTACAGCGTCTTTAACAGACATTCATTTCAGCTGAGTGTCAAACAGAAGCTATACACATGCCCATTGTCTTCATAATGACTCTCTAATTCAAACGCGTGGGTCTTTGGTGTTAGGTGGTCTGTCTTCCTGCCTCTCCTGCTGCAGCCTTGTGTCAGCTGGGTGGGTTTCCGCAGGGGGAAGTAGCCTCGGCACTACCCCCAGACAAAGCGCTGACCTGTGGGGTGAAGGAATGTGAACTTTGGGGGGGACTAACAGGACTTTCCCTCAGGCTGGACAATGCACAACACCTCAGCAATACACCTTTTAACTGCCCTCTCAATCAGGAGTCTGCCAGAGTGGAACCAGGGGAAATGTGATAGCGTGATGCGAGATGTGAGTTCATTCTGAGTAATTTGGGTTTTTGTGTGAAATATAAATAGTATTTTTGTGTTACTTTGACAGTGGGTATGTTTACATGGCCAGTACAAATCAGATAACTATTTTTTGTGTGGCCACATGCACAAAAGTTAAACAGTGGAAAAACTGTATTTAGAAGACAAACTACCAGCAGCTCTACTCTGAACTCCTCACCCTATCTCTAAAGGAAAGATAGACTGTATAAAGAAGTGGACTAAGTGAGTGTGATGCCATCCATAGCGTTCGGCTCCAGTCAAATGAACCTCATCAAGGCTAGCGGTTATAGGGGCCAATTTGGAGCGAAGTTCCATATTTGGAACGCCAACCGTGAGTATCATCGCAAACAAAGAGCCAATTTGGGGCGAAGTTGTTGAAGGTAACGAACCTTCCCGCCCGCACCGCTGGTTTAGCAGGGAGGGGGCCCTTAGCAACGCTGTCAATCAAACCTGTTGCTAACGCTAGTGGGAGCGACCTCGGGGAAGAAGGTGCCTAATTTGTCTGTTATTAATGTTCATATCTTGATTAACAGACACAATAGCGAAATAAAAATAACAAGATCATGTAGAGGAGGTTAATATGTACATTTTAAGACCAAAATAACGAGGCTCACTGCAGCAGTTACAGAGAGAGGGGTGACGATTTTCCATTGTAAACTGAACTGGAGCCGGAAGTGCGTTCATGCTCACTTCCTATTTGGAACGTGGTGGCTAGCGGGTTAGCTATGTCCATTTATATATACAGTCCATGGGGAGTACCCAGCCACCCTGTGGAGGAAACTCATTTTGACTGCTTCTATCCGCGATCTTGTCCTTTTGGACATTACCCAAAGCTCATGACCATAGGTGAGAGTTGGAACACAGACTGACCCATCTCCTTCATCACCACAGCAGTACAACGACTACATCTACATGCAAAGCATGACCGGGACAAAAACCTGGAATAGACCTTACCGGGGAGGCTGAGGAGTGTGATTCCCCTGTAGTTAGAACACACCACCCCAGTCTGCCAGTTTTTACATACTAAGGCGCTGGATGGTTTGCCAGAATTTCCTTCCTTTTATTCAACCCTTTACAGCTCAGATCATAAAAATGGCTAAAACATCCCCAAATATCCCCACTAGTGAAAAAAAATGTTACATGCAATAAATATTGAGCCCCAAAATATATTGTTCCAGCTTTCAGATATTGAAAGATAAGTCAATATGGTAATTATCGTGACAGGCCTACGTCAGAGACCTTCTGAGTACAGCTGCGAGCCGTCGCAAACAATGGAGGTGGAGAACGTGGTCCGCTCAGACTCAAGGTTCCCAGACCAAACCAAGAAGTTATTTTACACTATATCTCCGCATTTGTCTGACCCACAACTTTCAACCAAACACTCTCTCTTCCATTAGCTGTGACAATTTGAAATAATGAGCGTTCTTATTAGTGGGAGGCGTCGTTTGAAGTGCCATGTATGTGTGAGCACTACATTCCAGCGCTCTGAAAACCTTTGTCATTACCAGTGACAGAGGCTGTAATAAGTTTTACAGATGAGCCTCCCCGTCAATGGTTTAAGTACAAAGACAAGCACGGGGCCCTACACTCATTTATCACCCACTTTAAGAGAGAGGGAGGGAGAGAGGGATGGAGAGAAGGAGAGGAGGAAGGAGGAGGGGGGGTCAAAGCAACGGACTGTAGTGTACTGTGGTGGTCTGTCATCACCTAAGGCCCAAACACTTAAAGGAGAAAGAGGCAAGACAACAGATATCACAATTAGGATTTAAGGGACAGCTCGGGGCCAGCGAGTGGAGAGGTGCGAGGTGTGTTGTCAACGAGAACCGTCAACTTCAGCAAGTTACAGGGAGAAAAGGAGATCAGCCAGCCCTCAAGCGTTTGTCTTTACACACCTTTATAACAGAAGCTGACCATAGCTCCTAAGCTTCAGTCTTGTCTTATCTCTTTTTTAATGTTATACTGAAATGATTTTAGCAATATCTTAAACACGTCTGTGTAATTCTTCAGTCGTCCTGGTATGAGCCAGTAAAAGAAACGTTTAATTCTGTAAACTGGACAAAAAGTTGTAGGAGTGAAGACGTTTCGTTGCTCATCCAAGCCGCTTCTCCAGTTTTGGTCAGATTCCTGGTGGACACTGTGTGACTTATATCTGTCTGATGGGAGTTGCCTGATTAATGCAAAATATGACTTAACACTCGTTTCAGTGTAGTTAGCTCCTCCCTTCAGATCGATATAAGGCAGAGTCCACCAGGAATCTGACCAGAACTGAAGAAGCGGCTTGGATGAGCAGTGAAACGTCTTCACTCAAATAACTTTTTGTCCAGTTGACAGTTGATTGAATTTTTCTTTTACAATATGTTAAACACTTTTTTTTCCAAAATTGGACAATACATGTTTTTCCATCTCAGTCCTGATAGAGAATGAGATGAAAAAACTTGGCAAAAACAGATAGATATTGCACTATTAATCATTTGGACAGAGGATGGATCCAGTGAGCTAAACGGCAAACTGTTTTTGGCTAAATAAATATGTAAAATTGTTATCACTTTTGTATCGTTTATTAGAGCAACACATTCTGCACCAAAAGCTGTGTAGAGCTGGACAGAGGCACTAAAGGGGCGACAGTAGCTCACTTGGTAGAGCATTTATCCACTGAGCTGAAGGTTTGCGGTTCAAATTCTACTCTCAGCATCAAACATCGTTGGTAGAGCAGTCGCATCCACTTATACACAGGTTGGCGGTGTGATTCCAGGTGCCACAGATGAATACTGCCATTACGTCATCCCCAGTGTCTGCGTAGACTGGTGTATGTGTGTGTGAATGGGTGAGTGCTTCCTTGATAAAAGCGCATTTAAGCTGTGTAGAGATGAAGAGAAATACTGAAGTAAAAGTACTGTTGCTTCCGAATAATTCTCCTCTTTTGGAAGCTCCTGTTTCTCATTTTTCTATGATTTATTGGGCATTTTAGTTAGTTTTAATATTAAATATGGTCTTATCTGTAAAACAGTGATAAAATTCTATTGCAGGTCATAAAGGGATAATGTAGTGGTCCAAGAAAATACTCAAAAGTGAAAAAGGTACTTGGGGAATCTGTCACGTGTAACTTCTGATTTATAATTTAAAGTGAATATAACTTGAACAACCCGTTAAATATCACACAAAGTCTGGTATTGTCATCGTGTAGATATCTGAAGGAGCTTTGCAAAAAAAAACCCACATATGTGCTTTTGTCACTTTCTCACAGTGGGAAGAGTGCAAAAAAACCCCACATATGTTCAAATCATTTAATATTTTCAATGTAAAGCTTTTGTCACTTTCTCACAGTGGGAAGAGGAACCCAAACTTTTACTCAAGTAAGAGTAACACTGTCAAATGTACTGCTCAAGTAGGAGTAAGAGTCTGGTGTCTGAAAAATCACTCCAAGAAGTACATTTTATTAAAAAGTTACATAAACAACGACGACTTTCTTTACAATTTGGGTATTTTTTGCCCCGAGCCATAATCATCAAATTCACCGTGATAGAACACTTGGAGCTCCGTCCTGACAGAGATGTATGACGGCACAAGTGTGAGGCGATGAGAGGCGCGTCGGGGCCCTCGGGAGAATTTATACGTCCAGGGGTCAAAGGTCGCATCGCTATTAATCATGGGCCAAAGTTGGGGGGGATTAAATAGCAGGGCGCAGCGGTGGGATGAGAGGGCCT
>JACM01027587.1:0-31862 GCA_000787095.1 Periophthalmodon schlosseri
ATTTAATATATGTTATTGGCCCCTTGGGAACATTTTTGTGCTGCTAATCATTTAAGACAAATGGCTATAACAAAGTTTTCCCTTCTCACTAAAGCAGTCTAAGATCATTTACTTTCTCCACAAGGTACTTTTCAGTAGCGTTAGTTCAACGTATTATAACAAGCTTAAGCATCACAGTGACCAAATAGAAGAAGGGTTGGATACAGCCTTTTGAAGGAGGAAAACTTTTCAGTTGGCAACATTATGCAGGACAGTAATATTTCACCTGTTAAACGTGCAAATCCACCGATGGATTCTGGTAGCGGGAGCCGTTTGAGATAGGCTGGGAGCTGGACTTTTATTATCTTGGATATCGTTTCTAAAACCATCCTGAAGCGCTCAATGGACAGGTCCTGTGTTTGGCATGGATAGTTCCTGATGTTCGTTTATGTCATTACGCCAATTCCGTAGCTCTAGTTCAGGACACTCAATAAACAACACTGCCGCAAAACTTAACGCATGCGGAAAGACGTCCATGAATATACGTCACTACGGAGCCGGACTGAGCCAATCAGCGTTAAGGGACTTGGAGACTTTGGATTGGATGAAAAGAGTAATCGCTAAAGCGCGTGCCTTTTCTTCTCATACACGTTTTGATAGCTTGGTTATAGAATGCTATTGACTTTTTGAACATTTGGACTTGTTACATTATTTTTTCCGGATGTCTTCCGCTCATTCAGTAATATAAAAAATAATAATGTGTTATTATTACGACCATAGAAATGACATGGGTGACCACCAACATTGTAAAATAAGATAAGATTAGGGTGGCCAGACGTCCTCATTTACTCGGACAGTCCCAGTTTTGAGCACTGTGTCCCATGTCCCAGCAGATATATCCCAAACCATTGATTTGTCCCAGTTTTATACAATAGGTTTTCCTATTTTTGTATGTATTTAAAATACCGAAAACTGTCCTTGAAAATGACCATAATGCAAAAAATAAATACAAAAATGTACTCAGTTGCACCGACAGAAATCCCTACTGACCCACAAGTGAGTCGAGAATGGACAGTGTTATGCGTCAGTTCAGGGTTTTTGTTTTTTTTTTAATCTGGTCACCCTAGATAAGATAAACCTGTATTTTACGTTCATTCTGCAAAATGTTCTGCGCCTATGTTCTGCACGAGTTAACACAAACATCATGCAAATTCAATTTACAAGCCAAACAACGTGTACGACACGTTTAAATAGATCCATGGTTCAATACAGCAATGCTAGGCATTCTGAAGGTACACTGAAGGTTATTCAGTGCAGCTTTGTCGCCCTCTAATGTTCGACTTTGAGAATTTTCCGAGTCTTGCCAAGGACTTCATTTCCCATAGTTCATTGTGATCAGAAGCGTGCCCAATCTGTTTGCCTTGAAATAAAATCGATAAAAGCTCAAATTCTACCTTGATGTGATTTACAGCAATGGTCAGAGTTTAAGATGGGTGTATATAATCTAACTTTCTACAATTATTTCTACGCAAAGTGAATCATATTTACTGATTTTTTGTTTTTCACGGCGATATTTGAGGCCAACTACAGGCCGTGTCTCAGGTCCTCTGGCTCCGGTGTCATTGGTGAGTGACCGAAGATGTCCCACACCAGGTTGTTTGCCAGGCTGCTTCGTAAGTATTTCACTTATTTTACCGTTTGGGCACGTTATAATGTTGAGCAGCATAGTTTGTATACATATGCATGTCTGTTGATCTTCATTCTGATAATCAATGTTTGTGGGTCCACTCACAAGGCCATACTCATAATGACAGTTGTATGCTAGCAGGATTAGCCCTGGTGCCACTTTTCTTTACTGACAGTTCGAGCTAACGCTCCAGTGTCAGCCAAAATATACATCTGCCCTCAGCTGTGACCTTGTGTTTTGGGTTCCGGGTGTCCCTTTACTGCATCCTTTATTGCACTGGCTTGGTATTCAAACAGTCAAATTCCTTTGTGAAATTAACTGTTGCAATCTACAAGAAGATTTGAATCAACATTTTCATTTTGTGATTATGGTTTCAGTTCAGTTTATTTCAGTCACACACAATGTTTTAACATTTTCCAAATAGTACAATACATACACTGCCAGTCTGACAGTGACTGAAAAGGCCAAGGCAGAAGCAGAGCTTATAAAATGCTGCCTAGTTGACATGCTACATGCATTTGAGTTAGGCAAAACAAAATCATGAAAAGAGTAAAAGAGAAAGAAAACTATGCGAGCTTCATTTACAGCTGTATTTCTCAATAAAAGAGGTGAACAATACTTTTTTGAAAATGGCAAAAGAACTACACATTTTTAAATCTGAGTCAACCCTGTTCTACGAATCCCAGAAAAGGAAATGCATCTACTTCTAATTTCTTTTAAGTAAATTTGCATTAATCAGGTAAATCATATCTGCTTTCCAGAATTGAAAAGAACCTTTGAATACAGTCAAAAAGCGCCTTTGTTTTTGCTTTAAACATAGTAATACAAATCTTTCAGTTTCAAAAGACATGACTTAAAAAATAATTCATTGGTATGATCATAGTAACCTGCATCGTTAATAATTCGTATGGCTAGTTTCTGCTGTAAAACTATTGTTTCCTTTACCTTAAAACGTAATGTAACTGTGTAACAACAGCACTGATTATCTCTGAAATGGACATTGCACCCGGTAGTTGATAAGATAGGACTTAACGTAGATTTATTGATCGCCTCGGTGTTGATGATTGGTCAGCAAGATAGATTTAGTGTTTGGGTGATTGCAGTTTTGAAAAACACTATCAGATATAAAGGATAGGGTCTTTATATGGCTTGATGGAGTCTTTGTTGAGTTCTGTTGATTAGCTACTGTAAGACACATGACAAACTTCCTTGACCATGACCTATGTTCATAATAGAGTTTAACATCCTCCTCACATGTGCTCTTAGTTTTTTTTTTATTTTTTAGCAGATTTTGATTAAGGCCATTGATTTATTTATCTTGTCTTTTTGTCCAAAGTATTTAAAAAATTCATATTCAGGAACAGTACTACATTGTCACACATAACACAGCTTCAGCTATTGTAAACTCCAGGAGTTGTTTTGAAATGCCTGGTATTTTTTATGTTTTTGTTTAGTGCAGCAGAGAGGAGTGAGGCACTGTTATACGGGATCAAGGAAAAACCTCTACATCAATAAGGACACTAAGGTCATCTGCCAAGGGTTCACAGGGAAGCAGGTTTGTCTCTTTGCATTTGATTTAATTGACACACATACTATTTAACAGGCGACTAATAGCTGATGATGTTATTTAGCTCTCACCAGTGAACACCAGCTGTATTCATTGATTGTAAATGGTAAATGATCGATAATCACATTTTTATATAGCGCTTTTTCACCTTCAAGGAACTCTAAGTACTTTACATCAAGGAACCACTCACCCATTCACACACACATTCATACACTAGTGTACGCAGACAACCTTTGGATCAGTGGAGAAACACTCTACCAGCTGAGCCACTGTTGCCATAGTGATTACTGTATGGTTGTTTAGAGTGACACCATTAGGAGTTGTAATGGATAATAATTCTTAATGTAAGTAAAAGTGGTACATGCATATTACACTTATTGGTAAATGTCTATGAATAAATGATGCTAACTTTTAAAACGCACTCATTAATCATAATGGTAATGCATCGTATGTATCGTAATGCAACTGTACGTTTGCAAAAGATCAAATTAAAATTGATTCTTTAAATGTATCTTAAAACTGCAAAACAACCTCCATCCCAGTGTTTCACATTAATACAGGAGACCATGATGGCTCCCCCCATAGTCATTTCATAATTTTCAACCCCATAGTCTAAAAAATGGTAAAACAAATTATACTTTCTGCTTGTAGTGCTGTCATAAACATCTAGAAGTAACCATTTTTAATCTGTAATCAGTTGTTTTTTTTGTTATATTAAATAAAATGATTCAAATATGGAATGATTATGCCTCCATAGTCTTAGCATAAACCTGTGGGAAACACTGCTCAACCCTATATTTAAAAAAAAACGTACTGGGTTAGGGTCAGGCTTGAAAAATGCCACTTTTTTTCTCTTTGCACCATATCCAATCAAAGAGAGTAGGAACCTTGGCTAGTGTGTTTAACAAGCTGTAATCTGTGTGCTTTTTTGGATGATTTATATTCCCTTCCTGTCCCCTGTGACATTTATTTTTTCCATCTCCCATTTTTACTTCAACATAATGAAAAGTTGTTAAATATAGTCCCAGTGAACACTACGGGTAATTAGAAAAGGATGAGAAATGAAGCAAATGCCATTGAGTGCACATTGTGATGTCTTTGCCTTGATAAGCAAAGTATTTCTTAAATTGATCGTCTCTGCATTTGCCCTAATAACCAAAGGCAAAAATGATTAGTTCTGTTAGCAGTGTGAATTTGTGAAATAAGGGATAGGTCAAGTTGTTGGGTCATGGGCATTGTCTGTATAAAGAAGTGGACTACGTGAGTGTGACGTCACCCACGGCTTTCGGCTTCAGTCAAATGAAGCTCATCGAGGCCAGAGCAGTTATAGGGGCCAGTTTGGAGCCGAGTTCCATATTTGGGATTCCGACCATGCTCACTTCCTAATTGGAACGTGGTGGCTAGCAGGTTAGCTATGTCCATTTATATATACAGTCTGTGGTCAAGGGTCATATATTATTTTAACTCTTCTAATAGAGTGGATATGTTATGGTCATATTACTCATTTAGTATTTTTCTTTATTTATTTGTTTTTTTTTTTATCTCAAGATATCATCATAGGTTACTATTTACACGGTTTCTGCATCTTCACAAATTCTAGTTATAATAATTCCATAAACTAATACTGGAAGATCAGAGTAGTCTTGATTCTTTCGATTTTTCAAGATCTGTTACATGGACTTTACTAATATTAAAGCTTATGTTGCAGGGTTTTACTTGTTCTCAGCTTTTACCTTTTACTTCTCAGCTTTATCATTTTAAATTTATACTCGAGCTATTAATCTCCACCCAGTCTTCATGTAACACAAATCAAACCTCACTCGTTTAATAGGAATATGTTATATTTATACATGTTTTCCATTTTAATATGATCATTTAACATATTTCCTTACTTCAACCTCTTTAATGTTGAAATGTCCACTTGATGATAAATAATTAAAAAAATGACAGTGGATAATTCCCTTGCTGTGTCAGTGAGTGCTCTCCAGAGCCCACATGAAGAGCGACACTTTGCGTGATGTTTCTGTGAAATGTATTTGAACAGTGAGCTCCGCAGGATATCCGAAGCTACATTTGATTTGTTTTGTGACAGTTCTAAAAGCAGATTAAACTGGGCTTACATCATTATTCATGTGTCAAAAAGTTCCCACTATTTCTATTGAATACATTTGTCACTGCCTGCACCCTCAGCTTCCTTCTGTGTCTTCTTACTCAGCACAGGTGATTAATCTTGAATGTCAGCTCTCTGTCTCTGTCTGGAGTGATATCTCAGAGTTGATGCTACACAAGTGGTTGTAGCTCAGTTCATTACACAGTTGTTCCTGCTCTGATTCCTCACTCTCTTTCAGGGAACATTTCATAGTCAGCAGGCTCTTGACTATGGCACCCGGTTAGTGGGGGGTGTCTCCCCAGGAAAGGGAGGAAAGGAGCACCTTGGCCTGCCAGTCTTCAACTCAGTCAAAGATGTAAGCATCTTTTATGTTTTTATTTCATATGAATTCAAGTAATATATTCAGCAATACTTTGCAACATCTTATACTGTATGTACATTTTATGGTTTTGCTGGGTCTCAGGTGACATTTAAATATCTTGCCTCTGATAGTGTCACTTGCAATGCAGCTTTTGAGTTTTCAAATGAGACATGGTCTGTGCATATATGCTCTGAATAAGCAGACCTTTATGCGACTGAAGGCACTGTCCCACCTGACCCAACCCAGATTAAGTTCTGATCGTAGTTTCCTTTTTAAATCAGTAAACATGCATCCTACATACCTTTACTTTTAAAAGGTGCTGTACCTGAGTTTTGCTTTCTCAAAAATGTGGAAAAAATGAAATGGTTAATTTAAAATAGTTTGTAGCTGGCTTCTCCACATCAGCCAATTATATTAAAATTTTGACCCGAAGAGATGCTTTGCAATATACGTCTGGGGCAATTTTTTTTACTTTATTACATGCAAATACAGTCCCTTTAGTATCTGTCCAAGAACAGTGGATTTTGTTAAAGTCAACATGTGGCTTCCAAAAGGCATGTGCATACTCAACATGGTGGAAATAAATGATTCCTAAATGAAAATTCCTAGTTACTAGCACCACAATGTAATACATTAACCTTACTGAGTAACTGAAGAACACGGAAATGCTTGCTCTTTGGTATATTCCTAAATCAACTTTAGATGGCACTGTTTCATAACTGTAGAAATATGATCTGGCATGCTGCTTCAGTATTTATTTTTTTTGTTGTTGTTACGTTTGTACTCCTCAGGCAAGAGAGGGCACGGGGGCAGATGCCACAGTGATTTATGTGCCCCCACCGTTCGCGGCGGCGGCCATCATCGAGGCCATTGACGCAGAGATGCCCCTGGTGGTGTGCATCACTGAGGGCATCCCCCAGCAGGACATGGTGCGAGTCAAACACAAGCTGCTGCGCCAAGGCACCACACGCCTCATAGGCCCCAACTGCCCCGGAGTCATCAATGTAAGCACTCGTTCACACGCCTATTAAGCCTGTACAAACCCGGTCAGGAATATTTACAATACAAGTACAAAGTAATGCTGTATGTTTTCTGCTTGGTGAAGATGAAGAAAAGAATGGGGTTGTGTAAAAACGTTATAAAGATCACAAATGTACATATATCAGGTACCTATTTGGTGACAATGTTTAATTGTATTGTCCCTCTCAAATAAATAAAATGTATGTACTTGTATAAGATGGATAGATTTATATCTCATTGCTGTGAAGTCTTGACTAGAAGACACTTTATAAATATTTTTTGTCAAATCTGCCTCCTTGGCTGAAGTTACAGTCCTTGGCTCCATCTTCCAGCTTCTGGAACCACACCAAAAACGAATCAATTTTGTTTTGGCCCACCACTGACCTTTCCTAAAAGTGTCATCCAAATGTATCATTACTTTTAGAGCTCTGACAGTTGAAAACATCCACAAGGGTGTTATGGAAACTGAATTTATTTGTTGAGTATGGCAAATTCTTATCATGTGTGAGTTTTTAAAATATTACACAACTGTTTGTTATGTAGTTTTGCATCATTGTCTACTAGTCTCTAATGTTGAATAAAATGTTATGTTTTCCAGCCTGGAGAGTGCAAGATCGGGATTATGCCTGGTCACATTCACAAGAAAGGAAGGATTGGTAAGGATAAGGAATGTTACATTGATGGCATACAGATTCAAAATGCATGCTTCTGATTATATTATGATGCCAGTCCATCAGAGATGTGCTAAAACACACGTAAATGTCTTGATTGAGTAAATGAAAAGATTGATATTAAGCAATCTTCAAGACTACATTTCAATTATATATACATATATTTTTAATCAGTGCCTTTTTGTTTTTATTTTATATATTCCAGGACAATATTCCCAATTTTCTAATCTTGTTCCAAAACAATTGATTTATCTCCCCTTCTACTTTGTACCTCTTTCAGTTGGTTTTCTGTGGTAGAGCTGTGAATGCTGACAGCCTCTTAAGCACTGTGTATTCTAGCTGGCCACTGAACCTTTGCGAGAAGTGCGAGTTTGGCAATAAATGTACTGCCATCATTCGTGCTGCTCAGACAGAACAGCTGTTGCAGAGCCGAGTCGTAATGGGAACATGTCTAGCTCTGCTGGTTATAAAGAATTTTATAAACACAAAAACTACAAACATCTCTCCTCTTTGTTTTAGGTATTGTGTCACGGTCGGGCACGTTGACATATGAAGCCGTGCACCAAACCACACAAGTGGGCCTGGGCCAGTCACTCTGTGTGGGTAAGCCTCCACTAACCTCTGGCATGTGAATTTAAATTTAGCACACTCGGTGGCAGCTCTTAAAAGGTCAAGGTTTTGAAGTCTTCTGCACTTTGTTCTCCAAGAAAAAGGCAACCTAAAATGCTATGCATACCTGTGCAGAATATTCAGATTTATGTATCAAAGTACTGCGTATCACAAGGCTGCACAATATATTGTAAACGTATTGGCCGCTGTACAATTTACTAAAGGTCATTTAACATTGATTGAATCCTATGTTGACAAGTTTGCCTTCCCTTTATAGCATCATCATCAAAAACACATTAATATTTCAACACAAGACCAGTATCAAAAGTATAAGTCAGTTTGTGTTTTCTGAAAAATAACTTCATGCTACACAATGTCATACAATATCTGTTACATTAACTAGAATAGCAAGTAAGTTCTGCACCACTACATTAGCTTTGCATTATTGCGCACACCAAGTGTTCTTTCTTTGTACTCCTCTACATGCTTTTAACCCGACAATAATTACACTTTTCACCACAAGCAAAACAAAAAAGTGTTTTCACAAATAATATCCTCTTTGATTTTTTATTTTTTTTTCTTTCCCAAGTATGGTCTCAGTGATGGTCTCAGTGCCTCACTTTTATTCCATGTAACTAACTTAACTCATCTGAATAGCATTTTGTAGTTTCTGATTTAATAATGTTTTTGCAGTATCATTAACAGCTGAAATGGGTCATAACTACTTAATGAAAAACATTTTTGGCCTTTCCATCTGTTGCTACAAAATTAAGCGTATGTCAAAGCTTGAACACTATAATGCATTAACACAAGTTGGCTATGTTATTATTTAGACATTTTAATTATAGGCTGTCCAAGCCAGACTTCATAAAGCCAATGCTGCAATAGTATTAACACTGGAGAGTTCATTAAAGGATTTTATTGGTGCTTCAGTAGGAGACCTCTTAAATCTGAGAATGACCTCAGGGCTCCTACAAATTGCACTTACCACAATATTTAATATCAATGCCCGACTTTGTAGCTGGCAATGTTGCTCGCCTTAGCTGTAATAAATATGCAAGTTATATTTGTCAGTGCTCAAGGATTTTTAATTACAGTACAAAAACATAAAATTTGTTAGGCTATAGTATAGTCTTTTAAGGGCCCCCTAAGCAGTTTGCTTTTTTAATTAAATATTGAATATTTCTTTGAAGGAAAAGTTGTGAAAGTGGTTTTATGCATTATTGAATCAATTACCCCCTCCTACCCCTCCAATGAAAGACACAAATTGGTAGAATACAAAGATAATTTGTTTATAAAAAAACTATTATAAAAAAAATGCATAAAACCATTAAAAGACTGAACATGTGCACAGTAGTTACTTATCATACTCATATAGAAAATGCATTATAGTTTCTTGAAAATTGTAACTCCTTTACCATTTTGATACTCAATGCAAAAATAATTACTTTAGCTGAATAAAGTTTGCCCTTTCTCTCTTTGTCCCTCTTAGACAAAGTCAACTCTTTACAGAGAAGAGCGTTGAGAAATTAATACTTTTTTTGTTGACAGCAGACACTTGAAACACTGTTGGGACACTGTGTGATGAAAGAAAAGCTTGAGTAAATCTTTCAGCTGTGTTGTTTTCTTCCCAGAGGCTAAACATGCACATAATCCTCAAATATTCATACCGATGACCCTTGTGGGAATCCTAAGTTTACTACAAGTTTTTGCTGTGTCTTTTCCCAGGGATTGGCGGGGACCCTTTCAATGGCACAAACTTCATAGACTGTCTGGAAGTGTTCCTCCAGGACCCAAAGACAGAAGGCATCATTCTGATCGGTGAGATCGGAGGCAACGCAGAGGAGAACGCAGCGGAGTACCTCAAAGAACATAACTCGGTATGGAGCCTCTTCTGCCTCCTCACCCTCCTCGCACTAAACTTCCACCTCGCCTCATATATCAGCTCCTATCAATTATTTATCCTCCTCTGAATTAGCTCTTAGTCATGCCCTTTCAAATATATCAGTTTGAGTGAAGTGCAGAAAGTGTCGTATTTTCAGAAAAAGGGGAACTTTAAAAATGTCCTTTCGCGTTTGATCCCTGCCTGGGGCTTTTTCTGGTAGCTATGTGAATCTGTATGTTGCGGACAAAAGACTGGGAAATGAATTTAAAAATTCACTGCTCTTGTTCCAGAATTTTATGCTGTTGACTTTTTGACAGCCTGATGTGTGATTCCCACCTGTCACAAAATGCCAGGGAGGTGAAGATTGGCCTCTACAGCTGTGCCTCTTGCTACTGTTGTTACTGACATTTGGTGACTTTTAACTTGCCATTTATAGGTTTAAGAGTGATAGACAAATTAGCACCGTTGCCACAGCAATTAACAATTCAGAACAAATTTCAATCTTTTGTCAAAAGTCCTCAAAATGTCAGCAATAACGGAAAACTGAAACTCATGAATGGACTGGGTTAATTTGATATCATTCTAAACTGCCCATATTGGAGAAAAGGTTATATCCATATGAAACAAAACGCTGTCATAAAGTTCAGTGTATTTAATTATTATTTTGTATAGTATTAGAACATGGTAGCATTGCACATGAGGGAGCTGAAAGAAGGACTTGGATTATTAGACTAACATGTCAAGTTTGTGGACCCATTCTTTAACAAAAAACAACATTCAAAATTCTGTTGTTTCTTTCAGACAATATAATACAAGACAATAAATGACCCTTAATTATATAATTCACAGCCATCCATCTGTGATAACGGTAGCAAGTTTTTGAAAGTTGTGAATGCGTCTTTTTGGCTTTCCTTCAGTGCATTTTTTACCAGTCTATACATGTGTCAATGTACGAGCCAGCGTGTATGTGACAATAGTACTCTTGAGCTGAAAAATGGATTTGATTTGCCCTTGCTGCTCCTAATGCATGCAAATCTCCCGCTAGCGTCTCAGCAGAATAAGTTCTCTCCCTCGACAAAGTAAAGTACAGCCAGCCTCCCATCCATTAACGGAATGTTGACAGTGAGGGACAGTTCAAATGAAGTCAGGAATGGAAAAACCCCGACTAAACACTGAGCTTCCTATTTTTCCAAATATTAAATTGTACTTTTGAGGCTTCAGTTTCTATAGTACAAAGAAAGGTAGACTTGTGTGTAGACTTTGTTTCTCAGTGGGTAGGTTTTCTGATATGATCTCATTGGAATGCACAACGCTGAAATGTTAACCTAGAGGAGCTCCCGTAAGTGTTTTGTATTAATATGAAGCATAAAGAGGCAAAAAAGCTTCAAACATGAATGTGCACAAAAATCAATTTCTCCTTGGGGGAAAAAAACTAAACTATTGTGTTATTTGTTCCATATTAATTTATATTGTTTGTCTGAAAAAGCAGCAATTGCACTACTCCTAAATTAACTTAGAGAGTACAGACCTCGGCCAAGGAACTGACAACAACATTATAGTCTATATTCCTAGACTCAGGCCGTAGCTAAACAGGGCTGCACAGTATGAGAAAAATAGTCTTATTATTGGATATTATAGCAATAAACAAGCAGTAGGTTACTGTTTCATGGTTTCTTGTCTTGAGAGGAAAACACTGCCCAGTACACTGGGCTTTTCACATGACAATCCTTATATTGAAATTATGAGATTAGCCAAATTCACACCAATGAATTTGTGTTGTCACGATACTGAAATTCCCAAACTCTTAGGATACTAAGGAATAGACACTATACTCAATACTGATTCTGATACCACAATGATGATAAAAAACATTCTTTATTTAGACAATAGAATGGCATTAATAATGGTACTTTCTTTTATAATGCCATGTTGTTTTATATCTGTGTAATCCCTCAGTGGTCCAGGTAGGTTCCATAGTGGTCCGTGGGCGTATACTAGCCCAAGTGGTCTTCCGCTTGTTCTGATACAGCTCAAGATCATTCTAAAGATATTCAGGAAAGGTTCATTTCTGTCCTGTGAAAGTGGCATTTTGAGTATCGATTCCGATTCAAATGAGTATCTAGTTTTGATACTAGTTTTACTATCAATTGGTGTCAATTTTTTTCAATATTTTTGAAAACCCTAATGTATTGATTGTCTACTATGTGTTTAAATGTACACTGAACATTACATTGGGGTATTTATTCCCTATCCTCTTCAATGCTGCATACATGGCTGTTCCACACATGTTTTATTCTGTAAAATTGACAAGAGGGGCGGGGTAAAATCTTGCCACCAGGCTTGCTGTCAGATGTCATGTTCCAGGGCACATTTGAAGGTTCACTTCTCATCAACAGCTGCCGCACTTGCCAACGTAATATGCTGTTAAAAGTCACCTGCATCAAAGGTCTGCCTATCATTGCTGGAGTTTCAGAGGCTTTCTGAAGTCAGAAATAGCTTTTACACAAAATAACCATGTTACAAATTGCTTCATGCATATCAAGTAGGTCAGAGTATTTGGCACCTTAAGTTTTCTTTATTCTCCAGTCTTTTGACTTGTCTTCCAGTGAGCAGAGCTAAGCCTTTGTAAATCTGGTGATATAATGCATTCTTTTTCTGTGTCCTTGTCTTTATATTCTGTCTGCCATGTGTGCAGAAGTAGTTAATTGTCTTATTTGGCTTTTAAATCTTGTGAGCAGCGGATCGTGCTGTGTTTATGTTTACATAACACGGCTTTCCTCAGTTTATTTGACTCACAAAGTTGTGTAGTTGCCATACTGGACTCATAATTGGCCTAATATATCTGAAGTGTTAGCAGTGAAAGATAAAGTGAATTGAATGATGTTCTTTCTCACTCTTTTAGCCGGTATGCATTGTTAGTGGTCCAGGGAGGCAGGGATTAATAAAGCAATTTAACTGGATTGGTTTAAGGAAGATTTAAGACCTGATTCAAATGAGAGTAGTCTCTAACGTGATTTGAATTCTAAATGCTAACTGGATCCGTCATAATTTTCAAACCTGCAAATAAAACGGATGTTTAAAACTCTTGTCCCTTCATCTGTACAAGTGACAATGTGTAAGAGTTTCCATGTTGGATGCAGATCCTAATATGCTTCATCGTGAAAAAGTCACCCTCAGTTATTTGTGTCGGTCATCTTGCCCTCCCTTTAAGTTGAAATATGATTGCTTGCAAAAATGGTAGCATCAGGAGTGCGTCTTTTGTAGGTGTCGCTGGCTGTGAAAAGGGTGTGCCACATGAGCCCGGCTTGTGACGAAAAGCATTTGTGTGTGTGTGTGTGTGTGCATCCAGAGCCGTCTCCGTCAATTATCTTGTTATTCCTAAGTATGAAATATTAGCCACACATGCGGTCCACGCCCAGACCCTCTCACACCCGTTAGGATGTTATTGCTGAAGATGAAATATTAGCTCACTTCACCTTGGAAATGATCTTAACTGTTGAGCAAAACATCCATCACTGAGCTAGCATCATAGACAGGCGCTGGGCTAATCAGTGCCTGCATGACTAATTACTTTCTCAGAAATGAGATGATAGGAAATGGCAGGAGCAGGGGCCCCTATCTGGTCATATGGCACGCCATGCAATTAAATGGCTTGATTGACCCTTTGTTTTAATAATGTAGACTGAGACTGAGATGGCTGCTTAGACAATCCTGTTATCACGGGGCTTGGTAATGGGAGGACATGCAGTGTACAGTTTCTAATGAATGAATCAAATGCAGGTGCAGAGACGAATTCTGGCTGTGCACAGGCGTGTACTCCAGTGTGCTGCTGTCCTTCTGCCTGTCTTTTTCCTCCATTTTAGCGGCCTTTCTAATTGCACTGGCGTCTTCATGCCTCTCCCTGGGGCTTGTTCTACATCCTCCTTCACCTTTCTTTGCACTCATGTTTTTGTTTTTTGTCCTGTTCCCTCGCTGTGTCCAGGGTGTTAATGCCAAGCCGGTGGTATCCTTCATTGCGGGGCTGACCGCTCCTCCTGGTCGCAGAATGGGCCACGCTGGCGCCATCATTGCTGGTGGAAAGGGCGGAGCCAAAGAGAAGATCGCAGCCCTGCAGTCTGCCGGAGTAGTAGTCAGCATGTCCCCTGCTCAGCTCGGCAGCACGATGTACAAGGTGAGGGGGTTTCCTTTGCATTAGCACAGTTGAGTATCACTATGCTGGGTAGACTCTTCAGGTAATAGGTTGTGTTCACATCACAACATTGTAGAATCCCTATAGGTTAATCTGAGCTTTAGGACAGGTCAGAACTCTAAAGTGGAATTTGCTGTTTAACTGTCAGATTGCAGATTTATTGATCTGGTTTATGGTTAATATCTCTGTAATGGCCCGTCCTTATGAAACAAAAACTGGCACAAAGGGTCAATGCCTCCTTAGTCTGTCTAAATCAGTGAAAGTAATAAATTTCTTTTACAAAACCTTTAAAAAGTGGTGCCATTATTCATCCCCAAAGACATGAGTGTGGTCAGTTCCTAACAAATTTGAAGGGGTTCAACATTTGTAGATGATGGATTTGGATATTTCATTTAAAAACAGTACATTTCCCATAGTTGCATAGGCTCCTGCTCATCATCTGATACAAAGTACAATACTATAACAGTTGTTTAAATATGGAACTTATTCATAAAATTAAAACTATAATTCTTCATATCCATAACGTTTTAAACTGTCTACAGCTTTAATAATTATTCTGATATAATCATTAATGGAATTATTTTGGCCATGATAATCATAAAACCAAATTTCAATATCGTCCCATGCCTACAACATGCTGGAGTTGGTATGATATTTTTATAAGGATCATAATAGTAATAGTATAAATAGTATATGTAGACATTACTATGTAGGTATGTAACTTTTGTGAACAAATTCGCTCTCCTTTCCCTTTTATAACAGAAAAAGGGAAGCAAATGGATACAAATCCATACACATCAATTTTATCTGGACAAACCCCAGTGACTTGACTGGGTAATATGAGGAGCTTTCTTGACTTCTTTTTACTCATTCAAAGTGCCATGTTAGATTTCAGTCATTCTAAAAACCATTAACACAAATATTACAGCTGTAATACATTTACAGTTTTGGCCTTTTGGCAAACATTTTTTCATCACATTGTTCTTGTTTACTCAAATGATAAAGCTTAAACAGAGCAGATGGCTGAAAAAACACACTTCTGTTTCCCTTCCCCGACCTAAGTTCTTCTGTACACTGTGTCTACACACCAAAACGTCACTGTTATTTTGCTGTCCCAGTGTTTCCAATCAACACATTTTCCAACAGTCTGAAATATAAATGCAAATACCCATTATTGTTTGCTATTCTTACCTCTCATTATTCTCATAAATTTGCAAGTGAACAGGAAATAACGAATGACTAACCAGGGTCGTTGCTTTTTATTTCAAATCTGAATATGAATAGTGTGTGAAGAATTGATTTGCCTTATCTTTTGGAAATCATATGCAGATAAACAAAACAAACTCAAAGGTCATATTTTTATTACACACTCGACAGAGCGAGCTAATGGTAGCTGACATTCAACCCATCATTCAGGGGAGAGAGTCTAACTGCACACAGTCTTGCACCACTTCTGATTTCTAGTCTCCATGCTGCACATTCCATTACTAATCAAGTTTACTGTGAAAATAATTTTGGTGAGAGTAGCCCAGTCATGATTGAACTTTTAATACGCCGTAACGAGAGGCAGAAAAGGGCAGAAATTAATAAACGCGTGTTGACAGCAGCTCATTCGGCGACGCTGCTTTTTTAAAATTTCAATTTATCTCTAAGGAAACGCTGTTAACAAGATGTATAAAAAGTGAAAGCATGTATTACAACCATTCATCATCCCATACTTTCATTAGCACTACTGGCAACTACTGCACGCAGATATGGATTTACACCCGTTTTCTCACCCCCAAGTTTAATTCATAATCATTGTGGGTAACGATGAAAAACGTCTCGCGCGGCCGCTGATTCCGCCGCACATTGTGTTCATACATCTCTGTTAATCTCATTGACCGCTGTAATGGAGGTAATAACATGTAGGAGAGGGCTTGGGCTGGGGAAACCTCCGACCACATCGGAGGTCGCAGCTGCCACGAGCGCTCAAACCCACAGACAAGACAAGTACAGTATAGACACGTTTAATCGCACCAACATGAATTATGCATGTAGAATAATTAAGCTGAAATCACTATCCCGTTATGCTGTCACCAGCCGAGTAGCCATTACATTTATTTGTCATTAATATTGAAACTGGAATTGGAAATGTATCCCCTATTATGTATGAATTATGCACTTGTAGCATTGAGATAAATTATGAATGAAATGCAATAATGATAATGTTGCAGATATTTGTTTGAGATTGAGTTTAGATAAAGAAACAAAGCAAAACAAAGTGAATTGTCATCTA
The DNA here is from genome assembly GCA_000787095.1 of Periophthalmodon schlosseri. Lineage (NCBI taxonomy): Eukaryota > Metazoa > Chordata > Actinopteri > Gobiiformes > Gobiidae > Periophthalmodon > Periophthalmodon schlosseri. The sequence goes on from JACM01027587.1 coordinate 16,357, forward strand.
CTTACTGTAAACTTTAAAGCGGACCTATTGTGCAAAATCAGCTTTTTAGAGCTTTTAACCGTGTTTTAGTTGTTTCCCCTCAACATTCACTCACCCAAAGCTGTATTTAATCATTTGTGCCAGTTTGAGCAATCTTTAGCAATTATTTTCAAGACGCCATACTGCCGATCAGTCCCCGTTTTCACCGCCACCGGCACACGCTTACCGCTCTCTACTTTACTTCATTCTCCAGTATTATTTTCTTAATCGGTGATGCGCGCAGGATTCGGCAGCGCTGCGTAGTCATTTTGGTACAAATGGGGAAAAAAAAACACCTGCTGCTTGCCATCATGATCTGCAGCTCTCCATTGGAGGTGCCGACTCTTTGTTGTGGTGATGTTTACGGCGACATCGGCTCCCATTGGGCACCACAGTTTTCTAACGTTAACTCGTTTTAGATGAATTATTTCCATTTAAAATGTGCAAATTATAACATGATCCAGGGGTGTCATAGATTATAGCTATGCAGCAGACACAAGCACAGTAGGTCTGCTTTAAAAGATACTATATGTGACCTAGTTCTGATTCAGTATCTGTGTGAATCCTTTCATTTCAGTGTTCCACAGTTACAAAGAACACAGAACAGAACACAACATCATTTTGCCTTTGGTATAACATGTATTTCTGAAATTGGACAATTTCACATTACAGAACATTTGAGTTTTACTTCACTGAATCATGTGCACTATTGTATTCTAAAACCCCCAGTGTCTTCATTTGTCAAATTACTTCCTTGTTCCAGTGGTCAGTATAGTTCAGAAAACCCTGTGTGTGTAAGCACTTTAATTTAGGCTTCATTAATCTCCAAATTACTCACAAATAATATTCCATCAGCAGCCCCTCTGTCACTGTAAAGTGTCGGTGTGATTTATTAGTGCTACATTAACCCGTTCTTTTATGACTAAGTGCATTTGTTACACGAGGACAAGTTATCAGTGGAATTAAATGTATTGGTTTTCTAAATTAAACCGCACAATTCTACTCAAGGCTGCAGAACATTAATCTCATACATTCATCTCAGTAATCATCACAGATAGACGGCCCTAATTCACTTGTACTGTACAAACAGCTCTGCTTATGGGAATAGTTGCTACTGCTGGTGAGGAACATTATTCTTAATTACCTTTGTGGCATGACACTAAAAACACTGCATGGCTTGTGTTTAAAAGTAATTGATAGAGTTTAAAAATGGCTTCAGTGGAAAATATGAATACTGGCCTTTCTTAAGTAAAATAATGCATTCTGCAATAATTCACATTCTTGTATTGGTTGAAAATGTCTAGAGACAAAATGCAAAGGGGAACTTGCATATCCAGGAAGCTTTCACTTTGAATCATAATGGAATTTACATGGGCGTTGCACCTCATTTTAGGGATGTGATAACTTTTATTACAAATTAACTACAAAACTGTGTAATCTCTGTCATTACTAAACGCATCATCACCATGACATCGAGTCCAAGGCCAATAATACACACAAATTACGATCCGTGTTTCTCTATTTGTCAAGCCATTGCCTGTGGTTATTCAGGCTCCTGTCACTGTGGTTCAGAAACCTCAGTTTAATTGGTAAAAACTAACCAGTGGCTCTGGGAAATTAGAAAAGTGCTGCCAGCTCTGATCGCCTGCGGCATTCCAAGTCTCCCGGAAAGTCAAATAAATTCCTGCTAGCCTTTATGGATTCCTCAAAATGTTAACTGTTGGTGTATGTTATTTGTCACAATTGTGTGCAATTATTACACCATCTTCTCACATATTTCTTTTATTTTTATAGCATTAATGACCACGCTAAGAGCTTTATTGAAGATGGCATTTAAAAAGTAAAACCAAATAAAGACGACACTGTACTATACAAAAATATAAAACAAATACATTTGTTACACATGTATTACATTTTACACATTAATTACATCATTAATTCATTTAATCTTTATGTATTTTATATCGTTCATTTGATTTGAACATGTTTACCTCATATCTAACACAAATGGGTCATGTTTAAAATCAAAATCTTACATACTGTCCCTTTATAGTCAACCAAGCCAAATGTTTTATCTTGTGTGTGTTTTTTTGTCCACATAGTAACAGATATGATATTGTCCACTCTTGTCAGATGACCCACCATGCTTCTAGGTCTGTCAGTCTTGTTGAATAGTTGATGTTCACCTCGCGTGGCCCTCTCTAGTCACTTCCCATCCGGCTGTATTTTCTCTTGTCCTTCTTCCGAGTGGCAACCTGTGCTTCATCTTGACGTGCCTTGACAAGCATTTCTTTCACACCGTTCTCTCTCTGTCACCTAGACACTCTGCCTCCCTCCTGCCAGCACCTAGGACTTACCCCACAACTGTCACTTCTACCTTTTCCCCTTATTTTTTCCCTCCCATTTCTTTTCACTAAAACTCCAGCACCTAGAGCTCTATCTACACCTCTATCTACTTGAACAAGAGCTGGCCTTTTACACACCACCCCTGGCTAACCTTTCAACCCAGCTAAACGTGTTCTCATTGATTTAAATCGAGGTTAGAGTAGCCAATGTAAACGCTATAACTCAAGGTTCCTCTAGGTGGCAGTGTATCTCCAGGTAATGCCCAGTCCGCTGCAGTGTGTTGCCATGCTCGCCAGCACTTGCGTGTTCTGCAGAACTGATAAATGACATTTGCGTCAGGTAACTTTCTCCTGTACGGTGGGAAAATTTACAAAAATTGTGTTTGAGATTATTTTCAAAATTTTGATTTGAAATGGCTACATCCTTTTTAACACACGCTTAAGAACTGGGTTGTAATGAAACTACATCTTTCAGATACAAGTCAGTTACAAGTCTGTCCATCAAAGAGAAGGCACATAAACTGTCTATAAACTGAGAATGGGAAAAACGTATACGTGTCCCCTATATGCAGGTTAAGGCACTGGCGACCCAGGCTTAGTTGTTATTGTAATACCTTTGATAAATGGTAACATACTACATACAGATCCTTTTAATGATGACTAACAGATGCTACATTTGAACTTTCTGGGAATAAAACACTCCAGCGTATTAAAGACTGCACATCTAATATAAAAGATCTTAACCTAGCTGTGTGATTTCTGCATGAATAAATCATCTCTTTTGTCTTTTTCAACTGATTTCCTCTTTTTTGCTCCCTTCTCTTTTGTGTCTGTAGGAGTTCGAGAAGAGGAAGCTGTTGAGCTAAACTACACAAGACAAGCCCCCTCACCTTTAACCCCTAACCCGAAATGGAGACGAGCAGCTCGACTCTGGAGGCGGAATAGTCATACAGTGTGTACAATTCTTCAAATATATTTCAACGCACATTTGCAATGTTTATATTGTAATTTCAGCCATGATCTTGTACCTTGCACAGAGAGAATGAATAAAAAATGGTGTCTTAATGGTATGCCACACTGCTCCCTGTTCAGTGTTCACAAGTTGTTTTTTTTTTCTCCATACGGCAGTTTAGGGGAAGGTGCCATGGTAACCTAGGTGATCACTTTCATTTATTGTGCTCTTGCTGTAAGATGTATTCCACCGCTCATTTCACTGACTGTCCACCTGAAAAAGAAAAATCTCTCCCATCAATTCTTCCTGCTGTGTTTTGTCTGCACAGTTCTACACACTGCGCCAGACAAATAGATGAGAAATTGTATAATTGGTTTTGCCTGCACAGTTGTATAATTTAACACATGCTTGAACTTGAAGCCATTGCTAAAATAAGGCAGAAATAATTTAGGTGAACCAGTGAAGTAAGGTACGCGTTGTTGGTCTAATGAAAAGTCTATTCTATCCTGCTAATAATTTTGTACTTCAATATGCTGCCATATTTAGAGTAGTGAAAAAAGAACAAAGTCAGTTTTAATGGTAATGGGTGTAACTATTTACTGAAGGTGTAAGATGTGTGTTGCATAGTTTCAGCTCTCAATGGACTTTTCAAAATGGGTTTTAGTGGGAACGTAAGGACGCAAAGTGGTTGCCTAGGATCCAGAATACACCCAATACTTTACAAAGATGTGAGTCAGGCCACTGGTGAACCTCCCTCAGCTCAGATGGCCGTGATTAACTGGTAGATTAGCCAATCAGGGACATGCATTGGTTTGTCCGTATCAAAACAAACATGGCTGCTCACAAGGAAAAAAGAAAGGAAGAAAATACCGCAGATTTCTGTAGAATAAGTGAGCCAAGCACTAAACTGTTAACTTTTAAAGAAGTTGTTTCACAGCTGATCAGTGTCACTCTACCTTAAATGTAAATATTTTGCTAATATTTTTTGTACTTTTGAAAAAAAAAAAAGAAAAAAAATCTGGACTCCTTGGCAGCTCCATAAGATGAACCAGGTCTCTAAATAAAGCAGTGGAATAAATCAACAGAAAATTACAGTAAACAAAGTGGAATTGACACAAGTGAGAAAATGTGGATAGGAAGGCAAGGTTATAGCAGTTCAGTCTTTTACTTTACAGCGCCAGCGATGAAGAGTAATGAAGCATATAATGCACTAGACTGGACATCTCTGCAGTCCCTATCTGCTCCACAGCAGTCAGCCAAGGCCCATTATTTTCTCCACACATTGTCAACAATTACTTTTTAATCTGCATTAGTGAATTTACATAATGACTGACAATGCAATAGAAAGCTTATTTGTTTAGAGGCTCAGAAGTTTGTTCCTGTATTGAAGTTGCAAAGCTGGCAATAAGCTTTTGGTACAACGCTCTCCTAAGATGTGAAGCAGGCAGAAGTGGGCTGCTGCTGGTAATCTGTTTGAAAAATGTTTCCGACACTGCTTAACAAAGCTGCTGTAATTGGCTACACAGACCTTTGCTACTGTGAAAATCATTCCATACATAGCAGGCAACATTTAAAGACGATATCTGTTAATGTCTAATTGCAAACATACAAGATGGCACCAGCGTGTGTCGTCTGCCAGCTCTGCTAAAATCCGTGTTTGTGGTACTATTTGTATGCATTTTGCTACAAGATTCTCTGGTCTCATTGTCTATGATTGCCAAGCTATTTTGGATATTAAAACATTGCAGGAGCTGTAGTTGAGGGAGCATAATTTTAAAGATGGGACATCAAACTTTTCCGGTCACCTAGCCACAGTACCACCTTACCTGCTGCGCTCGCCTTTGGCACTGCGCCAAAGCACCCCCAAAAGCGAAAGAGAGGAGGCGTCTTGGTCAGATTTAAAGCTTTATACAGATATAATCCACAGCTGTTAAGATTTGAGCCTTCTCCGACTGAGCATCCATGTAGTCCGATGGACCTGTTGTCCTGCAGCTGGAGCCGGGGGCCGCAGCAGCTTGGGGATGGCGCAGCCGGTGTGGATTTTGGATCTCTCCATGAACGACAGAGCTGCTCGGGATCCAGACACGATGTTTTGATGCTTCGGCTTGGCCTCAATGCTAGATCACTAGCAAACAGAACCTTTCTACTGGATGACTTTTTCAAATCGCATGAATTGGATTTAATGCTTCTCTCTGAGACATGGCTTTGACCAGGTGAGTCGGCCACATTTTCTGAAATAATACCCCCAGACTGTTTTTTTTTTGTTTGTTTTTTTTTAACTCACCGAGGACAACTAGCAGAGGTGGAGGGTTAGCTTCACTTTTTAAGTCCCGCTACACATGTCGACAGTTATTAGATTCATATAGACCTACCAGCTTTGAATCGCTGACGTTTGGCATCAGTCACGACGTCCTTTGCGCAGTGATTTATCGCCCCCCTAAGATCAACCAAGATTTTAAAAATGACTTCACAGACTTCGTAATTCAAGGTTAGCCTTGTAACAATCAGTTTTTGATTGTTGGAGACTTTAATATTCACGTATGCTGTGAGTCAAAGCCCCTGGTTAAAAAGTTTCTTAATGTGATTGACTCTTTCACCCTGACCCAGTCAGGCTCAAATTCGAAATTCAGAAAAGGCACATACTGGACCTTTCCTTTGGACTGGATGTTAATATTTCTGAGATTCAGCTCCCTCTAGAATGGGCAAAGAACCCCCATAGCTCTCCCAAAGATTTTTGCCTCTTTTTCGTTCACGCCCTAAAAATGTTAAAATGGCAACACACGGATATCTTAGTGATTAAAACAAGACTACAGTAAATGAAAGAATTCCAAATAGTTCATAAATTATAGTCTATAGGAAGGCTTTTCAAAAGAATGGGAAATATTGGGAGCGCAGAGACGTGCGGACGCGGACAAGGCGCACTTTCCACCGCTCCTTCTCCCAGTCTGTTCGGCGCGTTACTTTTCCCCTCTGCCACTGCGCTTGGCTTCTCCCTGTCTATCCAAGTCTAACTTCATCCCTTCTTTCGTCGAGGTTTGTGGACAGTGGACACAGCAGTATAGTCTGCGCCTGCGGTAAACGGTCTATAGACTAGCTGTGACACTGTCAGACGTGTTAATCTGCGGCTTAATGAATGAACGAGCGCGCCTTATTCGTTATTACAAAAATGTAGTACAGATCATTGTTGAGTACACGGGTTTTACGCGTGGCGCGCGTGCTGAGCAGTGTGGAAATAACGCCGTTATAAGGCCGTTATTTTTTTATTTATTTTTTTTTTACCAGTAACGAGTAATCTAACTAATGACTCTTTCCTCTGTGGTAACGCCGTTATAGTTACTGTCAGTGTAACGGGGCTCGTTATTTTACTCAGTCTCAGCAAGTGACAGATCAGACTCCGTTCTCTCGTCTCATTCAGAGGAGCTGCATTTTTTTCCTTTTGTTTTGCGAAGTAAACAAGATTGAGACGAGGGATTAGAGACAGTGATTGGCTAAAAAAAGAGATTGGTCACCTTTACAGTCAATCAGAAGCAGCGCTAGGCGACCGTAAAGACGGTCCTAGAATTTCATTGGTTTAGCGCTGGCACGAGGTCGAATACTCGCAGTTTTCAAAACACATGAGGAAGTATGCTAATTCTTGTGGATTGTATGGAAACACGCCGTTATTTGGCGACTCTTTGTGATGGGAGCACAAACAGACGACTACAGCGGGAGTGAAATGTGCGTTTGGAGTTTACAGATTCATCATCATCGACATCAGCGTGGCGATAGTGGACACACCCCTCTGTTAATAAGTTAAAACTTACTTGGTTCTGCTTTGTGGTGGCACTGTGGATATGTTTAGATAACTGGATAGGGTATTGCTATCTTAGAGCTGTCTCGAGGTGGACTAGTGGCCACTCATTGGTACTACAACGAAAAAATCCCTCCTGCCCAGAAAGGATTTTTCTCATAGAGCGCAATATAATCACAAACTGCTTGTGTTCAGCTGACGGGACGACAGGGCTGACAAATTTGTAGCGATTTTTACCTATTTACATATCATACACTTTTTTCTCAGCTCAAAATCCATCTGTTGTCTTACAAAAACGTTTTTTAATTGTTAGCTTCAGCTACACTCTATGTCCACTGATTGGTTAGAGCGGTCACGTGGTATGACATGAACGAGCATGTGAGCGATGCGAACGAGCCAAACTGTCATGAATGAGCTGTAGGTTTAGAAGATGGTTCAGAAGCGCCCTGGAAGCATAAATACTATAATTTATAATTTATTTATTATTCCCTTGTTTCCTTCGTGTCCATTCCGCTCGCTTTCGTTGTGCAAAGTCTTATGGGGGGTAGCTCAACTGTGCATGGTCAACGGGCAGGACAGGACCGGATGTATCTAGCCGCTAAAGGCTAAACTCGCGACATGCGCCATTGAGCACAGCCCATTGACTTCAATGGACAGCCATGTTTTGGCCTGGGGCTTGGGTGGCTTTTATGGTTAGGCAGGAAGCTCAATCATTTCAATGGAGAATTTGGGAAAAGTTTTACTTCTGTATGGGTAGAGTCAGTTGGTACTCCATTGTGCTCTGCTGCTTTTGAGAGCTTTGAGCAAGTATCAGTCTTGTGCTTGACTACAATAGTAAAATAGTTGCGGCCCTCTTTAAGTCCCAAGGACACTATTCCACCTCGCTTTGAATTGCTAAAACTGTAGTGGTTCAGCCATTAATCAAAAAGCAAAGTCTTGACCCAAGTGTGGGAAATCTGCAATCCTCTCAGCAGTGTTTGACACAGTAGATCATGAAATTCTTTTGTCACGCCTCTAGTCCTGTGTGGGCATTAAAGAAACAGTCCTCCGGTGGTTTCGTTCGTATCTAATAAACAGAACCTCCTCTGAGTGTTCTTCAACTGTGCCTCCTCTCAGTTGTGGGGTTCCCCAAGGGTCCATTTTGGGCCCTATCCTTCTTTCACTGTATATGCTGCTTTTAAGTTTGATTTAAAAAAAAAAAAAAAAAAAAAAATCAAAACTGTAGAATGGCCTGCCCCTTCATGTCCACTCTACTATGGAGGAGTTTAAGACTAAACTAAAAAGACACTTTTTTGCATTGGCTTTTAATTCAGTGTAGACCAGATCATCTTGGGTTTTTTTTTAGCTTTTATACTGTGCTGTATTTTTTGTGTATTTTTACTATTGTATTCTCTTATGTATACACTTACCTATACAGCACCGTGGTCACCCCGAGAAATTATCCTGTGATCCTGAGAAATAACCAAGAAATCTCATAAAATATATGAAAGTATCTAGTGACCCTGTGAAACTTCCTTGCAGTGAATGAAGAGGTAGACAGGGAAGAAAAGAGCATCATAACCACGCACTGTTACCACACTCTTTAACCTGGCACCTCCACTGCGCTCTCACCACAGCCCTGCGAGCACTTGTGGGGAGATCACATAAATGAAGCACATGGTGGAGCACGCAGAGCTTTACGCATAGCGTCTTGTGCCACGGAGCTGCTTCTCATTTTATGCACTTGTTAACTGGCACCTCTGCTCTCTCATCTCATCATGAGGAAGTCAAATGGTGGAGTGCGCAGAGCTTTACGGACAGCACACTCCACTGGCACAAGAGACGGCCACACACGGAGCCGCCCCTCTAGACAGTCGACTGACCCGCACTCGATACTAGAGACCATACCAGGACAGAAAGAGCATCTGCAGATATAACGAGGAAAGCAGGCATTGAATCTATTGAATCTCATGTCAGCGCATTGCTCCGTCAAAGAAACCCTTGCTGATTGGCTGTAGTATTGGCGACAGCAACAGAAGTTGATTTTTTTTAAGTTTCAGGATTGCAAAGAGGTTTCATGGGTACTACTTTTGCTTGTCGCCTAGCCGAGGGACATTTTCGCATTGTCGTGCAAGTCTCATTGGAAAAGAATGGAGAAGGAGCTACGTCGCTCCCTGTGTGTTGAGACCATAAAGCTCAGGCCTGAATTAGTGCTGGTCAGACCCAGGATTATTTCTTTAATGGAACGATTTGAGGCTTAAGGTGGAGACGATGCTAGTTTCAGATCAGGATTTCAGGATAAGCCTGTAGTTGTTAAACGACTTTGATGGAACACCCCCAATGTCCGTACCTCCCATTGTATGTAATAGTTCATAAACTTGTATAAACCAACATGCCCTTTAAACTTGAATGTCCTGTGAGGATATAACTGAATATCAATGAAAGAGGATAGGACATTGAAACATATTCTTTCATTTTTGTAGCTGATTCATAATAAATCATCAACTGAACTTTTTTTTTTTTGCTACACACAATCTACGTCTCTGCGGTCAACCTTCACATGGACAAAAAGGCTTCTCTGTGTGGGCTAAATAAGCTGTGGACCTTAGGCCAACTATACAGCTCACTTCTTGTGTGAGTGGAAGTTGAGGGTTTTCATAAAGAGGAGACGATCTGACCACCCACAGACTCGCCAAGGCCTCATTACAGGAGGGCAGACCCAGCCGCTCGTGTAAAGAAGTTTCCACCGTTGAGACAGTAGTAGTCCTAATGAACTCTGCTCTGTCAGTGAGTACTCCTGTCCAACATGCAACATCTGAGAATTAACATATCTGGAAATTAATAGAGTTAATATTTCTGTATACCCATGCCACAGCAAAAAGTTTGTTTCTCCAATTGTGGTAACAAGGGAGATCTTGTGCCAAAAATTGATCTTTTCCCCTTGTGTTTACATTTGGATTGGACAAAAAAAGGTCGCAGCACTAGTGAGTTATCTTACATCAAAACACAGTGCTATGATGACAACAAAACATTGATGAAAAAAATGTTTAAATGCCAAAATTGAAAACTGCATTGCCTCTGCAGTTCAAGTGTTTGCTCACATTTATTCATATTTTTAAACCTTCACTAGTCCTGTTTCAGACTTGGTTTGGATCTGGTGGTAGACTATTCGGAAGGTCAAATTTTTTTTGGGTGGTACTTGGTCTGAGAAGTTTGAGAACCCCTGGCTTAGATCAAGTGGTGGTTGGATAACTGAAGTTCATTCATACATTTGAGCACTTAAACTAAACTAACTGTCCCACCTTGCAATGTCATAATCATTGTATTATGCTTCACATACATCTGGTTCACTTAAGTTTGCAATGCTTAGTTTAAATCGATGTGTAAGCTTAAGTGACTATGATATTGGACGTACATGCTGTTTTCACTAAAGCGACAGTAGAGCTGTTCAAAATATTCAGCATTATCACTCACAGAGCCTTGAAATTACTTACATTAAAAATCTTTTTTTTTTTCAAAAAAGAAAAAAAAGAACATCACACGTCTGCCTGCCCAAATGCTCCTCTCAAAAACAGAATGGCCTTATTTTCCTCCCTCAAGTCTCCAAGCTAGTAAAGCTGCCTCGCTTCCATCCACCTCCACACCACATGAGGAGCAGAACCTTCTCAATCTCCGTCGCCACCATAGCAACAAAGACTCTCTTCTAAGTATCCCTACATCCCTTTAGACATCACCTTCCAGACGAACCATCTCACTTGTTTTCAACCTATCACATGTTAATAATCAGGAGCATTTCTTGTCCATATTCAGGGACCATAAGAATTAAATTAGCAGACTATTTTATTAGCCTTTAAAAGTCTAATAAATTAAGTTTAATAGTACATTTTATTTTGGTGACAAATAATGATTTACCATCAACCTATAAATAAATGACCTATTTATACCATCCAAAGGTCCACTATGCAAAATTTCCGCTTGTTGCTGTGGAAATGTTATTGCCTGGAACGTTTGTGACATTAAAGTCATCCATCTCCCTGAAGACAAGCAGGTGATGTCATCAGGTCAAATTACAGATCAGACGTGGAAAGGAGAGCCCATATTGTAAGAATGTTTTTCAAGGGATTTTTCTTTAATAATAAAACACGTATAGTTGAATGACCGCAACAGACATGTTTAATGCCATACTCTAGAATATTCCAGGCAAAGTAATAACATCTCCATGGAAACAAGCAGGTAGTGGACCCCTTACCAGAAACTCTACTTGGTACACCTTCAAGTATACTATTCAAATAATGTAAATGATTTTTATTTAAACAACTGTCCCTCTGCTTGTTCAGATAAACATTTTAGATACCCTTAACATTCCTAGGGATGAACATTATTATTATTATTATTATTATTATTATTTTCATTATTTTATTTGATTATATGAGTTGGGACAGTGCATGTTAATGAGCACTGATGGCACTCACAAACACACTACATCCCTGTGCATAGACACTGGAAGCAAACAGAGCCACTGTTGCAAGTTTTTAATACTATCACTTGAACTACTTACTTTAACCAGCAAATCATACTTACCAAACTTAAGTGCCTCTAAGAAGGTTTTGGCATAGAAACCCCCAAACACTAGAGACGATCTTACAAATAACAGCCTTTATTTGACAAAGTTGATGAACACTTGTCTGAACCAGATTATCCAGCACCGCTACTCCATGGAACACCCATCCATTTAACATTCCACATAACCCGCTCTTTTAGAAGATACTAAGCAATCATGGTGAGATTGATACCATTGATCTAGACCTGGTGCAGCGAGCTAAAGTTGGCACAGTCCCTATTAAACCACCCAACAGCTCCACACAAGGACGAGAAATAAAACCAGAGGCCCTGACAGTCACAATTTGCATGAGGCAGTATTGTTTTAATAGAATCACTGGCTTGAGATTGCTTTGGGAATTGAGGGCAAGAATGGGGACAGAACAGCGGATGTGCAGGGATCTTAGCACTGAGCCCATTTTTATCAAGCGAGTCGTGGATTAGCTGCTTCTTCGTCTCTATTTTTCTGTCTCGAGATGTTAGAAAGACGAAAGACTGCGGGGGTTCAGAGGGGCTCATTTGTGGCCTCCTTGGATTTTACGGTTTAATAAAATCATTAATAAAATGCGTTCTTAAGGGACAGTGAACAAAACGGCCGTATGTTTCGTGGTTTTGTAGTAAACAAAGCAACATTTATGCAATGAGAGAAGAACAATTACCAGAGCTTTATAGGTCGGTTATAATCCATCAATCCAAGCGTAAAGACAAACAATGGTTTATTGCAACTCTAGGGATGTATTGGGGTGCCCCACATTTCTAGGCAAGACAAGGCAAGTTTATTTGTATAACACAATTCGTACACAAAGTAATTCAAAGTGCTTCACAGAATAAGAAAGACATTAAAATCACAATAGACAGACCAAAAAAACCCCATAAATAATCATCATAAAATTTACATTAAAAGAGAAGAGTGCAGGATAAAAAACTTTCAGTCATATGCACAGCTAAACGGAACCATTTTGAGCCTGGATTTAAACATTGTAAAAGTAGAGGCCTGTCTCACATCTTCAGGAAGACTGTTCCAGGTTTCAGCATAAAACTGAAATGCTGATTCCACATGTTTAGTCCTGACTTCTACCAGTACTAATGTCTAGAGCTAAAAATGGATAGACCAAAAAGTTATGATGTATGTAAGGATGTGCAATGCATTGGATAGCTAAGCAAAAGAGCAAATGATGCAGAAAGTTTAATACAGACCATAAGGAACTACTTCTGTAGGTCAACAAATATGTATGGAGGATAATATTTCTCACATGACATACTATACATATATCTTATACCCTGTACCTGATTTTTTGCATTTGAGTGAATAATTTGTCTTTTCCCCAGTACAGACTTTGTATAAGCAGCTCTCAAGATCAAAATAAATCCACTGTGTGCTGTTTGCATCTAATTAGAAAGAATTTTATTCTCTCCAATAATCAGGAAGTGTGTGTTAGCATGGTACTTGTTATTCTAAACATACTTGTTAGCTTTACCGTTACAGCAAAACTGCACTGGTCTCAGAGTCGTGAAAAGGTATTATAAAGTCTTTGCGGCAAATAATTAAGGTTTTGGGAATGCACAAGGTTTGAGGAATAATTTTGGACCACTGCAAACCGTTTAAAAAGAACTAGTTCTGTTTTTCCTGTTTTTGCGTTAGGTAAAGGTTAGGTATAGCGCCTTTAAGGTATTAGAGATCTATTGATGTGGGTTTTTCTATGGCCATTTTTTTAATCCAGAGCCGCCGGTGACAGAAAAGCTCTGCTAATATTTTGAGGCTGATATGTAGGGCTGATTTGGATAACTTCCCCAAAATGATAGAATATGTAATTACTATACCCAGTTACTGTCTTTAAAATGCACTGATCTACATTCTAGAGTGATTCATGTATGTTTGAGTTTATTCTCCTGCATTCAAGACACTATTGCTTCATTTAATGTGATACATGTTATTAAGCAGTGTCACGTAGCCATTTAGGAAAAAACGGCTAACTGTAGCTATCCATAAGAGGGGCTGTTAGCACAGTCAGACAGTGCGGCACTTTGTTTTGATGACCTTTATAGTAACGTACCAGAAAGGTGCAGGCAGAAATCACTTGTTTCTATCATTTAAGTTGTTTTCAATCAATATTGCAGTTTTAAATGACAAAAAAATGAAATAATGAGCAGTGTGTCAAAGCTTATAATTATATATTTAATTAATTACATAGCAGACAAAAGCGTGATATGTTGTAAAATTACCATCAATTTGTCAGTGAATGCGCCCTAATGGATGAAGTCAGCATTACACAAGAACTGATACAACCTTAGAGTCGCACAAAATGAATCATTCCTGTGGCTCGGGGCATTAAGTTAAAACAGTAGGCAGACTTGCTTTTGTTTCTTGGTTTGACAAAATAAATCTTGGCCGTCCTTCCTTCTCTGAGACTTGACTGGAGTTTGTTAATATGACTCACTCAGACCTCGTCAGACCTTATGCTGTTCAGATGTTACTCACTATAATGCCAGTGTAATATCCTTGTTTTGTGAAGTATACTGTTAGACTTTGTAAGTTATATAAAAGGGTGTGTAAGGATGCATGTCTCTGTTGGTGGGCCTGTAATGATTGGATGCCGTCTTATCATATCTCACTAGTCATGCTCCCCTTGGGAACAGTGCCACTGCGGTCTAATCCCACCAGCTGTGGTTTGAAGCCGAGGTGCTGTATATATTTTGATACTGATGCGTACCTGCCCTGAAGTTCACCAAGCAGCTACAAGAAAAGAACTGACAAGAGTACAATATCCTAAACTACAAAATGAATACATTTGGAATCCCCTCATGCGTTTCACTATCAGTTTATGAAGAACATGCCCTGAATATGACCTTGTACTCTTCTCCCTAAAAGAGGCATTTTGTGTCTCATTGTTGGATAAATTGTTGGAATATGACCTTGTACTCTTCTCCCTAAAAGAGGCATTTTGTGTCTCATTGTTGGATAAAAAATACTAATGGACTCTGCACAAAAATAAAATTACATGTTCAGCCCTAATTACAAAAAAGTAGGAATGCAATGATGGGAATCGGTGAGACGGCCACTCAATGTTACGAACCCTGATACCGGCCACAGAATGTCTCAAAATGGTTGACTGTATATTGATTCATTGCTGTTCCATAGTTTAAATAAAAGTCACATGACACATTTGGATCAGTTTTGCTAACTTATTTGTGCCATAGGGAAATAATATATGTAATAATATACTAACTGAATATGCTGAATGTAACAGAATAAAAGCATGTTTGTCTGTTGGGTTTATTTTTTGTTTTTTGTTTTGTTTTCATTTTGGATGTTTTTATTGCTCTGAAAAACATAGAAAAGGGAGCCAGGCTAGGATCACTTTGGAGGATACTCCAATTCTTTTTTTATTATCTTTTTGAAACATAATACTTCGAAATACATATGCTTCATTATCAAACCACTGCCTGAGCACTCGTACCTTCACGTTAGACCACCTAGTCACAAGTTACTTACCTGCTCCTAAATCAGGGGTCACCGACACAGTGCCCCCAAGGACTGCATGAGTCACCCGCAGGCCGGTTCTAAAAATAGCACAACTTAATAGTGAGCTGCATCTAAAATTTAATTTTATTCTGTTGCTATTTTTTTAATCACCCTTGCATTTATATAGATTTAAAAATGATAGTATCTTAAAAATATATTCATTATACATGAAATTTAGATAAGTTAAAGTGAACTCTGACCTCCTCTAGTTCAAAGGTTAGTATTGTGCATGTGACAAAACTCGTGCTCGTAGATAGTAAGCACTAGTAGTAAGCGCTGCAAAGATGCGCGCTGAATGCA
>KN472837.1:5638-24113 GCA_000787095.1 Periophthalmodon schlosseri
CCTGCTCTGTCTTACTTCGTTCTCCAATTTTATTTTCTTAATCGATGATACACGTAGGACTCGGCAGCCTCGCGTAGCCATTGTTGCACTTTTTTCTTTTTTTAAGTCGCTACTTCCTAGTGTGATGAGCAGCTACACATCGGCAACTTCCCGGTTCGTTGTGATGACGTTTACGCCAACGTCAGCTCCCATTGGCCACCGCAGTTTTCTAACGCGGAAGTCAGCGGCCTTGTTTCTTTCATGAAGTCGTTTTAGATCAGTGTTGCAATTTAAAACGTGCAAATTATAACCTAATGATCCACGGGTGTCATAGATTATAACTATATATAGCAGACACAAACACAGTAGGTCTTTTTAAAATATTATTGGCCAATCGAATGATGTGTTGTCATCTGAAACCCAGCAGTAAAGCCCAGTTTACATGTAAGTCCACATTTTAATCAGCTAATAAAAATAGTTCACATAAGACAGCATTACAAATGTTAAAAACTCTTTAATATGTTTTGTACCAGTCCTGTTATTGCCAATTACCAGTACGGCGTCCACTGGCAGCCCATGTTAAACCTTGCTGTGCTGGCGTAGACTGGATCCATCATTGCAAACTGCCTCTGTGCTGTGTGTGCCCCTCACAGCTGCACGGGAGATAACTGACCACACGTTGGCCGTAATGAAGTTTATATCGATCGCTTCACCCCAGGTCCTGTTTCTGCCGCTAACTGTGCGACTATTTCAACGCCTCAATTCGGGGAGTTGGAGTACATCAATTAGGAATGAAATAAGTTTGCTACAGTCGAGTATTATTGATGCGCAAGTCCTTAACTGGCTTTGGAATATTTTTTATCCATCAGTTTTTCCATTTATTAAAGCTGTACAATACCTTACAAATGTATTTTTTCCCCTTTTTAACTTGTAAACTGGCTTAGATATTTATGGCACCTTTTTTGTGGATAAAATGCTTGTCTCCATGGAGATGTTATTTCTTTTTTTGAAATGTTCAATAGCATGTCCTTAAAGTTATCTTTCAGATCTGGTGGGTCTCAGATGGTCTCACGACTAGTGGTGGAATATAACGACGTACACGTAGTAAAGTACTGTACTTAAGTAAAATTTTAAGGTATCTGTACTTTATTAGAGTACATTTGAAAGTGGATACTTTTTACTTTTACTTCACTACATTTGAGAGCAGGCATCTGTACTTTCTACTCCTCTACATTTTTGAACTAGACTGAAAAGTAAACATATTTTTTATTATAGTTTCAGATCTGATGAAAAGGCTGAGGGTTTATTTTTTAACACGTTCACAGTTTGAGCAAACAAAAATATACAATTAAAAACAGCTAAAAAAAATAGATTCAATTGTTTCTGTTGAATGAAATTCAGCTCAAATCTTGATCAAATTCAGTACATTTGAAGCTTTATTACATCTCAAAAGCAGCAAGAAATACTTTTACTTTTTACTTTAATACTTTTACTTAAGTAGATTTATTCATGTGATACTGATACTTTTACTTTTACTTGAGTATTTTTTGGCCTGGTATCTGTACTTTTACTTTACTAACAAAACCGAGTACTTCTTCCAAACTCCATACACCTTCACTAGAATCATTTGGATCATTTCAGCCCTGGAATTGCCAAACAAGGTAAAAAGTAGCTGTTAACTTGAAAACTACCGCTTCATGACATCAGTTAACTTGAAAACTCCGCTTCATGACATCACAAGGTGGAACGGAGCATTCTGAGGTTTGGAGATGTAGACAGACTAATTATAAAGGATTACTCAAACATGTGTGAATGAAACAAAACACAACTGCAGGTATGTTTTTGAGGAGGTGACAGCGTTAGAACATGAACTTTCTCTCCCACACAATCCCACTCGGTCCCATGGCAACGGAATGAATCACTGCATTTACACTAATATGCCTCTTGTCTATGATTTGTCTCCCACTTTTCGACGTCATCCCTGAACCTCCACCATCTGCCTGATAAATAGGACTGACTTACTCATTATCGGGTGCTTTTCAACCCATTCACAATCTGGTCCGTTTTGTGAGTCAGACTTTGTGTTTGTCATACATTAGGTTCAATCCTCTATAAACACAATTAAGATAAGATAAACCTTTGTTTGTCCCACAATGGGGAAATTACGGCGGAAAGTCCAATGAAAGAAGGAGAAAAGGAAGAATGTAATAAAAATCAAGATAAAAAGCGATTAAAAGGCTTAACCATAGACGTTGAGAGTAAAGCTATAAGGCTACGCAATTAATTAAAATGCTCTACGTATTAGCGAGGCAAGTTTCATTTTAAAATATGCGTCAAGTCTAAGGTCTAGCAGTGTTATTACCAGCGGTGGAACGTAACGAAGTAAAAGTAGTAAAGTACTGCGCTTAAGTAGTAAAAGCCGAGGTTAAATCTGTCAACTGGACAAAAAGTTGTAGGAGTGAAGACGTTACTGTGCTTAAGTAAATTTTAAAAAAAAAGTAGGTATCTGTACTTTACTTAAGTACATTTTACAGTGGGTACTTTTACTTCACTACATCTGAGAGCAGGTACTTTCTACTCCACTACATTTTTGAACTAGACTTGAAAATAAAAGTATTTTTGTGATAGTTTGAGACCTGCTGAAAAGCCCGAGGGGTTTATTTATAACACGTTCGTAGTTTGAGCAAACAAAAATGTACAAATAAAAACAGCTAGAAAAAATATTAATTCAATTGTTTCTGTTGAACAAAATTCAGCGCGAATCTGCATCAGAATCACTACATTTGAAGCTTTATTAGATCTCAAAATACTTTCACTTTTTTCTCTTTAAGCACATTTTTAACAGGTACTTTCACACTTTTACTTAAGTTGTTTTTTTCATGTGATACTTTTACTTGAGTATTTTTTTCCTCCAATATCTGTTCTTTTACTTAAGTAACAAAATGTAGTACTTCTTCCACCACAGATTATAGCCCAAATAAGAAATCACATATTACACGTTTGTCTTGTTGGCTAGTGTCAGTGTCAAATGGCTCGTAGCGTCGCAGTCTGTTGGTTTATTTGTGTATATATTAGGTTTTAGGAGTACGCCAGGGCCAACTTCTTCCTGGGGACATTTTTCATTTACATTATTAAAACGTAAACATCCCAAATATGTAGTGGCCGATTTATTATTCAGTGTGACTAGGGAAAAAATATTGCATCATTTCATCTCACTATATTCAATTCAAATGATCTGGTATTTCATATGTATAAATCACAGACTGTATATATAAACGGACGTAGCTAACCCGCTAGCCACCGCGTTCCAAATAGGGGAAGTGAACATGGGCGCGCTTCCGGCTCCATCGACTCTGGCTCCAATTCACTTTCTATTGAAAAACTTCCACGCCTCTCTCCATAACTGCTGTTGTCAGGCTCGTCATTTTGGTCTTAAAATGTTCGTATTAATCCGCGTTACTTGATGATACTATGGTGATCACACTCCCTTAGTCCACTTCTTTATACAGTCTATGTGCGTGGAGGTTGTTAATCTTTCTCTCTGAAGCTCCTCTCTCTTTACTATGTTCACGGACCACTGTAATCATTGCTTCATCACGGTCTGGCACACAGTAAGTCTCTGTCCGGAGTCTTAACACAAACTCTCCACTGCAGTACAATAGAGTGTCTGAGATCGTCCAGTTATTTGGCCCACGGTTCACTGTAAATGCCAAGTGGACCGAGCCATTTCACCAGTGGACTTCAAGCTAACTACATTTTGGATTTCTAAACTTGTTGAAGAAAACAGCAAGCGTGATTTCTCAATAGAAAATCCCAAAATGTTTTATTTTATTACCAAACGCTGTATAATGACTAACAAGAGGAAGCAATGTTTACAATGGGGCGACAGTAGCTCAGTTGGTGGAGTGTTCGTCCACTGATCTGAAGGTTGCCGGTTTGAATCCCACTCTTGACATAAACATCATTGATTGAGTGGTCAGATCCACAGGTTCCAGCTCCCACAGATGAATGCTGTTGTTGTGTCCTTGGACAAGACACTTAACCCACATTGCCCCCAGTGTCTGCGTACACTGGTGTGTGAATGTGTGTGTGAATGGGTGAGTGGTTCCTTGATGTAAAGTGCTTTGAGTGACTTGAAGGTGGAAAAGCGCTATTTACCAAGATGGCAGAACCTTCTCAGCTTCCTGTGGTCGGTGTTTTGTGGGTTCTGTTTGACTTCTTCCTACTGTTCAAACATTAAAAATCACACTGCTGATCTAAAACAACTTAAGATGCTGTACCTGATTTTTAAAAACGTATTAAAAATGTAAAGGCAAGGCAAGTTTATTTGTCTAGCACAATTCGTACATAAATTAATTCAAAGTGCTTTACAAAACATAACTAGTTCATTTGAAACTGTTTGCAGTGGTCCAAACTTATTCCTCACTCACCTTAGACATTCCGAGCATCCTAATTATTCACTGCGATGAGTTTATAAGCACTTCTCAGAACGTTCAAAGATCAGAGCGGAGTTTTGTCACAGTATTGCTAACAACAACTATCATGCTAAATGTGCACTTCCTGATCCTTGGATTATAATTAGATGGAGACAGTACACAACTGACGTATTTTTTTGTTATTTTGCTCAAATACATAGAAACAGATCAGGTACTGGCCTTGTTCTAACTTGAGTTTGTTTCAGTAGTTTTTCGTGAGTGTGAGTACAGTACGCAGCCATGACTGTTTGACTTTTGGAGAAGTTTGAAGAGTCTCCACAGATTAATTAAACCGGATTTCCACTGTTAAGTTTGGGCTCCGGTTGATTTGACTGGAGCGATTCTCTGGTTCTAGTGAAGTGTTAAAGAAGTCTCAAAAGGACAGTGAAACGAAGGCTTCAATCCCAACAGGAACACAAGAGCCCCGAGCACTCAAGGTGAATACATGTCCACAAATTCCCTAATAAGACTCTCAAATTAAAAAGATAGATTTCGGGAACAGAGTCGGAATGTGGGACTTTTATTTCCAACCGCCTTCTGGAAAACAATGCAGGAACGATACAGATAAAGAAAAATAGATTAGTTAAAATGATTAGCTCATTACCACTGCTATTACAGAGCTCACGTGAAGATGTACCAAAATGTTTACATAACTTGGTGCTGGGTTGGAGCGGTGGGTTGTCAAATATATACTGGAGAAATAGATGGAATCCATTTCAGTAATCCAATGAACAATACGCAAGAGATTTTGAACCTATTTTGCAGGGAAAAAATGATTTATTTGTTTGGAAGTGGGTGAGTGTGTATGTTTTTTATTTTACAGAAATGGAATATTTCTGAGCGTAAAACAACCCAAACTTTCTTCTCCCCAGACAGTTCCGAAATGAACGACCAATCCCTCCAGGTTAAAGACTGTTTTTCCCTTTAATGCTCAATTTTGTTACTTTGGGACAGGAATTAATTGTGAAGTTCTAAGACATACACTTCAGCTAACACTATCAATCAGTTTTCAGAATGAAGAAAAGTTTGGGTTTTGCCATAGCAGTAAATATTAAACAAAATATTATATCTTTTGAATAGTCAAGAGTCCTCAAGATGGCACCATATAACAGGAATCAGAGATACTTTTTCATCCAATCGACAAATGGTGAATTTTCCATGTTCAAGGCACTCAAAGCACTTTACATCAAGGAACCACTCACCCATTCACCCATTCACACACACATTCACACACCAGAGTACGCAGACGCTGGGGGTGAGGTGGGTTAAGTGTCTTCCCCGAGGACGCAACGACAGCATTCATCTGTAGGACCTGGAATTACGCCGCCAACCTGTGGGTCAATGGATCTGACCGCTCAACCAATGACGTTATGTCGAGAGCAGGATTCAAACCGCCAACCTTCGGATCATGTCGAGAGCAGGATTCGAACCGCCAACCTTCGGATCAGTGGGCGAACACTCCATTCACGTTCACCTCTAGCTGTTGCAGCTTCACAGCCTCACACTTTTGCGGCTCACATAGTTTTAGCCCATATCCCGAGCTGCTTAACAGTTGTTTATAGTGGATATTAAAGGCCTGGTGTGCTGCCTTTTCCAGGCCATTACAAAACCTATTGTGTAGATGTAAATGTGACACCGATTCATGGCGTAAAATAAATGCCATGGATGCACTTTTAAATATATAACTTTGTGCGCTCTTGGCAAAAACACAAACTGACACAAACCGAGAAATGAAAATATATGTAAAATTGGGGGTGGTAGCAGATGAGTAGTTTGAGCCTTTGCCCACAGACCCAAAGGGAGGTGGTTTGATCTCAGCTCTGACCAATATAAACAGTTATCATGTCCTTGGGCAAGACACTTCACACTCTTTGCCAATGTATGAATGTGAGTCAACAGAGGTGGGAGGAGGTTTACGCCAAGGCAGCCGAGGCTAAAGAAGTATTTTAACGCCACTAAAGTTGTAACTTTTCTGGCATAGCTGCTGCTTGTCTCCATGACGATGTTATTGCTTCGCCTGGTTTATGGCATTAGGTCTGTATATTGCATTTATCACTACATTATGGACGTTAGTATTAGTCAAAATACCTTGAAAACGTGCATTCTGGCTGGGAGCGGGGCCTTCTCTCCACAGATCTGACTTGACCTGATGGCATCAACCGCTTGTCTCCATGGAGATAGACTGGTTTACTGCTGTTGGTGCACTCTCTACCAGAAAAGTGACATAGTGCATCTTTACAATACAATACAAGAGAACTACCAGAACAGAACATTCAGTTTATTCATTAAATTTCACTTGTGACATTCACTGTTTGAATTCACACACCAATGTGCGCAGACACTGGAGGTGAGGGAGGGATAAGTGTCTTGCCTGAGGACACAACGACAGCATTCATCTGTGGGAGCTGAAATTGCACTGCCAACCTGTGGGTCAGTGGATGGGACCGCTCTACCAATGATGTTTATGTCGAGAGTGGGATTGGAATCACCAACCTTCGGATCAGTGGGCAAACGCTCTACCAACTGAGCTAGGTGCTGATGGTACTGCCCTACATTGTGACAAGATCATACAGTTACTTCAAAAATTACTTTAAATTACTTCAAAATCTTTAGTTAATCCATATGCCTTAGACAAAATGTGTAATATAAACTTTGATTTGGTGATTTAACCTCCTGAGACCTGAACTCTTCATGGCTGCTTTATTAATTTTTTCTCTTTGTTATTTGGGCTGATTGGACCTGATGAGTGTAAAAACAAAGAATTATCTTTTTACATTATGAGAAAAATTGTGTCCACATATGAGGACATTCATTGTACGTTTTAATCATTTTGATAGAAACAATAAAGTCACATTTAAATAATGATTTGCAAAAACTATTTGTTAAGTGCCTGATCACAGCAACATTGTTCCTGAGTAAAAACAAAATGAGAAACAAGAATTGTGCCTCTGGAACAATGTGTCTCATTTGAAGAGCTTCTCACAGGTGAAGACATGAGCCTTTAACAAAGTCTATCTTGAATCTAAACTATAATGTGTTAAACTCTTCTGTCATCACTAAGTGGCAGTTTAATGACCTCATATGTGACACCAGGACCTTGTAGAGAAAAACATTGTATTGTGGCCTAGACAACCCAAAATGTGCTGTCCACATATGAGGACACAGGTCTCAGGAGGTTAACTAACTTATCCGTATATGCGTGAGTGTAAAATTCTAGCCACAAATGGGTAGCCACACCAAATACGCTAACACCTTATTTCATTTATGCATGGCTTTTAAAACACAGATACCCAAATAATGGAGTTTTTTAACTGCTAACCATAGAAGAGCTGACCAAAAAACTGTGAAAGTTAGATGTAGTTATTTAGTGCTCAAATAAAAAAATATTAATAATACACCGAGAACATAATGCTAACACATACAAATGGGAGGCAAACGCTGATCTTTCATGTCTGACACCCGTCGCATGTATTGTTCCATTTGAATAATAGGCCCTGACGGAGCTGCCTGTGCTGGCTGCTAATGTGAGTGGTGCTCGACATGCTACATATACACAGTGATTGTGATTCAGTTGTTGTGTTGTTTTTTATGAAAGCTTGAAGAGTTTGAAGTGACAGGCGGAGCAAGGATCCTCGGAGACAGAGCCGCCCAAGGTCACATCTGACTCAACACTGTCCACACACTGAAGCACAAGAACACGGTCTCACTGGAACAGTCTCGCCCGTGTGGTGCTGAGGAGGAAAAAGCTGTTTGTCTGAGTAACCATTTGAACAATGTACATTTACTTCATGTATATTAACGATATCTTACATTATGAACGTGCCAAGAATTTGTTGAAACTCACAAAAAACTGAAGGGCTTTTACCGTCACTTTGTTCTTTGCAATATTCTGAAGTAAAAAGGAAGAGTTCTTTTGCGAAAACAGAGAAGTGCCATTTGAAAAAGGCTTGTAGTTTACTCTTAGTATAGTAATATTGTTCAAAAGCCAAACGTATTTTTACTGCTATCAACATATTATTATTAAAATGAAAATACCTGGTTTTGCTGTTTTGCTGTACTTGCAGTTAAAAGTGCACTATGTAACTTTTTTTGTGGAGAGTAGCTGCATTTCTCCATAGATGTGTTTTGCTTTGCTGAAAAAATGCCACAGTATGTCATTTTTATTGCTTAATGCATTGAATAATACATTGAACAATATGCTGTCTTACAATAGTAGTACAGTGTCTCCACAGATCTGGCTTGTAACTTGGCCTGGTGCCACCTGCTTGTATTTTTGGAGATAGATGAGGCAGATATGTTTAAAACAGGTTTTATACCCTCCTCCCAGGGGTGTAACACCAAATTTTGGGCCCTGGGTACAAATCGTCATGGTGGGCCCACACTACATGTTGTTTAATGAAAAAAGCCCATTACAGATTTTTTCTTTTTTTTTTTAAAGGGCCCCTCCCTGCACTGGGCCCTGGGTAAACAGTACCTTTTACCCCCCCAGTCTGACGCCCCTGCCTCCTCCAGAGAAGTCACGCAGTGCACCTTTAACGAAAGGGAGGCACCGATACAATTCTGGTGTCAGATATCAGTGCCGATATTGAACATTTTGATGAACTGGATATCGGTTACAAGATATCAGTACAGTCAATATCTCATTTTAGTCGATAAACTGGTGTGATAAGACGATTTACTGGGCAGTGTTGGCCCGAAACACCTCTTAATACTTTTCAAAGTTGCTCTGAAGTTACTTTAAATGATAAACAACAGTTACAAAACTCATTTGGATCATTTTTATCATATGCTGTTTAGGAAATAAATTATACTTTCAGTCTCTGCCCTAGTATCGGCCGACAGATTGGCAGATACTTAAAGCAAGTATCGACATCAGTATCGGAACAGAAACAGCTGGATCGGTGCATCCCTACTTTAACTTCAATAATAATTTGAACAACATTATGATTGTTGTTTTATTCTACACATTTCTTCATTCAATTTAGCAAAATGAGAAAACACTACACAGGTTCACACAGACACAACTCTAGTACAGTTTTTTGTCCCAACCTCCACCTTTCCGGCAAGTCACCATATTGGCCACTTAAATTCTCTCCGATTACATTATGGTTGGCTCATCTCGGCTAAAATGTGATCTCGGGCTATGCAGGCAGCTGTATTTGCATAGTTTCTTTTACCTGGTCTGTCCCTGTGTGCACTGGACTCAGACGCTTGGATCTGAGTGGAGACAGGCTGCACTGAAATCACAGCCTTAAATCAACAGCTCTCCAGATAAATACTGTTGAGGAAATTAGGAGGAGAAGGAGAAAGTCAGCATGTGGTGTCGGTTTGGAGGGATTTTTAATAAACCTTTTACTGTAAGTGGAATAAAGCAAATGTCTTGTAGAAAACAAAATCAATAACATGATGTGATTCAAAAAGAGCCTCACGCAATCAGTGGTGGAAGGTAACGAAGTACAAGTAAAGTACTGTACTTAAGTAACATTTTTAGGTATCTGTACTTTACTTAAATGCATTTTACAGTGGGTACTTTTTACTTTTACTTCGCTACATTTGAGAGCAGGTATCTGTACTTTCTACTCCTCTACATTTTTTAACTGGATTGGAAAGTAAAAAGTACTTTTCATATGATTTGAGGGATTATTTTTACCATGTTCGTGGTAACATCCTGACTGAAATTTTTGACTTTAAACTTCGGCTTTGAGCAAACAAAAGTAAATACACAAAATTCATGAGAAAAATGAAGAAATTGATTTGTATTGTTACTGTTGACCAAAATATGTATAATTTTAAATCAATATCACTACATTTTATACTTTAACAAATTAACAACACTTGTGTGACATACTTTTACTTTTTACTCTTACAGTACAGTACATTTTTAAACAGGTACTTAAATACTTTTACTTAAGTACAAGTATCACATGATAAAATCTACTTGAGTAACTTTATGTACTTAAATCTTTTACTTAAGTACAAGTATCACATGATAAAATCTACTTGAGTAACTTTATACTCTGGCTCCAATTCACTTTACATTGAAAAATTGTCGCCTCTCTCTGCAACTGCTGCACTGAGCCTCGTCATTTTGGTCTTAAATGTTCATATTAACCCGCTCTACATGATCCTGGTGTTTTTATTTAGCTATTGTGTCAGTAAATCAAGATATGAGCATTAGTAACAGACAAATCAGGCGCCTTCTTTCCCCGAGGTCGCTCCCGCTAGCGTTAGCAACAGGTTTAATTGACAGCGTTGCTAAGCGCCTGCTCCCTGCAAAACCAGCGGTGCGGGTGGGAAGATGCATTACCTTCAACAGCTTCGCTCCAGATTGGCTCTTTGGTCGCCATGATACTCGTGGTTGAAATTCCAAATATGAAACTCGGCTCCAAATTCGCCCCCATAACTGCTCAGGCCTCGATGAGCTTCATTTGACTGGAGCTGGATGTTACAGACAGAAATGTATTGATGTTTTGAATGATGTAGTAGTTGTTTGCTTTTGTAGTGTTTTAGTAAGGAAATAGTTACAATGCTAAAATAATAATTGCATGTAATAAGTGCATTTATTAAGATAGTGAGCCCAATACATGCAAATGACACAAAGTCAACACAACATCTAGCATGTAAGGGAAAAGAAATAAAAAATCAGAGGTTAAGCTAGTTCACTCGAATCTTTCATGACAGGACAATATAAGACTTGAAAGGAGAGAGAAGTCAAAGCAGGAGAAATTGGAATTTTGGAGGGGTGTTGTAAAATAAAAGGGTGTTTGGTGTCCCTGGGGTGGAGCTGTCTGCTGCGCCTCCATGGCATTTGTTGTCCCGCCTCTCCTCTGTGACCTTATATTGAGCCAAAGGGAGCCCACAGACACTGCACACGAGCTGTCATCTCTATCACACCTGACAGCAGCCCGGCATCACCGTCACCCGGGCGACAACACCTCTCCTGTCAGTGCAGACGGAACGACCAGCGTGGACCTGTGTCTTTGAGATCAGACATATACGAAGAAGTTATTTTAGTTAAAGCATTTTGTGCCGCAATCTAGATGTATCATGTTTGTATCATATTAAACTGCTTCACTCCAGTCCATGCGGCCTCTGCTGGCAGAAAAAGTGATAAATATGTAAACACACCCCCAAAAAAACATTATTCTAAACTATGAAACATAAAATGCCAACAATAGGACATTTTAGCATTGTGCAATAGTGTATTTATTTATATGTGCAATTCTATTCTTTCGCACAGAGTATCATTTTATCTGAAACCGTTCATTCTCTTTCATTGTCTACAGTTGGACACATTGCAAAGATTTTGAGGAAACTGCATTTAGTTCAGTTGAATTCTGACCCACCAGCTCTTTTGTTTTATTGTATTGTTAAAGTGGGAGGACAATCAGAGCCTCTGACGGGGACGGTCTCGGGACGGACACAGCCCCCTCCCTCCACTTCACGCTTTTATCACGCGGGTGTTGGAGAGACACGCAGCATCAGCGCATTTATCACGCACCTTGTCACTGTCGTTATTTTAAAGCGCATTAAGCTGCCACAGAGCAAACATCACTATATCGCGGTGTTAATGAGCCGCCCGCTTCTCCCTGTCAGCCTCCGCCTCCCTCCTCCTCCTCGCACTCGCGCCGGAGCAGAGGGAGGCACAGGTCAAGCAGCTGCCGCATCTGCTTGCCCTACCTGATCTCTGCACTAGAGCTGTTCACCGTGCACATCCGCACTTATCGGAGACTTTATTTCATTTACTTTTGCGCTTTCAGGATAAGATTCTCACACGCGACAGCGAAGTTGCGCAGCTCCGTTAGCTTCTTTCAAAACTTACGCAGTCCTCTGCAGATTGCTTACTCACCTGAAAATCAGCTTTAGTACAAAATGCTCTAAAACCCTTCTGAACTAAGTCCACGCTGTATCCACGCAGAGGACGGAGGCGTGTGGGCTTTTCCCCTCATTAAGTTTGTCCTGAGCTAACAGCATGTAGCGCTGCTAACGGAGCTAAACTGGACTGGAGCTGCAGTTATGTTCCAGCTGCATTAAACCAAACTGTCACAGAAAACAAAGTCCACATGAAACCCCTCAGTGTCAAATCAAACGCTTTTAACCAAGGATTTATAGTTAGTTGAAAAAATAATCCCACAATTTAGTAAAATAATTAAGAAATTATAATACAAGAAGTAAAAGTATAAGTAGGTAAAAGTAATGAACTGATAATGGGTTAAATACCAATTTATATGTGTAGTACATTATATAACATAAATGCACTGAAATACTTCATTAAATACACAAACTTTGAACTTTAAACGGGCCTATATCAGGACAGAAGAAAATCTATTCAGGACAGTTTGTTTTGGGGTTTGGTGACGGTCCCCAAAAACAATAGTCTGAAGCCCTGCATATTGAATGTCATATAAAGTAGAGGGCGACTTATGGGCATGCAGTCCCCCCATCATTACAGGGCATCAGGTTTGATGGGACTGATAAAAACATAATAACTTAAATAGGGGTGGGGCGATTTTGGGCATGCAGTCCCCCCATCATTACAGGGCATCAGGTTTGATGGGACTGATAAAAACATAATAACTTAAATAGGGGTATTATGCAAAATTGACTTTTTGGAGCTTTCTACCATGTTATAACGTTGTTTCCTCATCAAAAACAAACCTGAAGTAGTTGTATGTGTCGTTCCTGCATGTTTGAGCATCTTGTGATCTAAATATGCTGTGTTTACAATGAATGACCCATAAAAGTGTAATATGCTTTAATAAATATGAACAAAGACTTAATTCATAATAAACAAACAGTGATTCGGGCTTGGTAACGGCTTAATTAAGGTGTTGGGTTTAGAAGTTAGGGTCATGGTAGGAGGTAGTTATTAAGACAGGATCATTCTTAATCAGTCATTTGTTCAGTCTTTGTTCATGTTTTAATCAGGCTAGTTAAAGTCAGTTTTTATGTACAAAGTGCTGCAAAAAAATCTTCTTGTTTTGTTTTGAATAAAGTAAAAGCCTCATGTCAAATATTTAGAAAACTTATGACTTCCTGGTTTGTGTTTTTTTCCACATATGTAAAAATAACATTCTTTTTAAATGATTGTATTGTAAGTCGCACTTCTTTCATAGTTTGGCCGGGGGTGCGACTTATACTCAGATGTGACTTTTTGTGAAATTATTCAAATATATAATTTCACATCTTCGTTATTGTCACACTGACAGCTGCGTGAGGGCGCTCAAGGCTTGTACCAGTATCTACTACGCGGCGCGGCGCTTCATCTACCTCTGGAGTTGGCGGAGTTGTTCAGAAGCGACACCAAGGATGAAGAATTCAATGGATTTTGTGATTTGGAGTGAGATCGAGAGTAAACTTGTTAGCTTGTGTTTTATGCTTTAGTTATCAGATTAACTGTTAATATCTTATGTTAACAGACCAGACACGTGTTCAGTTCGTTGTCTATGCTTCATGTAGCTGAATAAATATAAATATGTTATGTTAGTGTGCTGTGCTGCTATTCAGCCTGTTGTTCTCTATTTTATTATTATTATTATTATAACTTGCCTTTAAAGATAAAATGTCTGTTTTTGGTCTCGGATTTTGTAAAATAAATTTCCCCAAAAAATGCGACTTATAGTCCAGTACGACTTATATATGTTTTTTCTTAATTATTATTAATTATTATTATTATTTTTGGCTGGAACGACTCCGGAGCGACTTATAGTCCGGAAAATACGGTACATAAAATACGACACACAGGCAAATAACAATAAAACAATAAAACACCAAGATATCCTGCCGAGCTAGAACCAAATGCCAGGGAGAAAAGGTGTTTTTTTATTTTTATTTTATTATTATTTTTTAAATTTATCTCAGTGAACTCTTATTTAGCCCGAGCTGAGCCTGATTCCACCTGGTCTGTTTGGAAAATATATTCACAAGCTAATTTCATAAACTAATCTATGAGATATGTGACATTTCAACATTGTTTCTTCCTTTTGGTTATAAGTCACCGGTAAAGGGCAGTGACAGCCAAGTGAGGGCGGCATTATTCTGTCAGGTTTGCACAGGATTTATATGGAGAAAACCTGTCAATCACACTGAGCCCATGAACCAGCGGAAAATCACAATATTTTTCAGCAAATGTCTGTCAATAATGTTGTTATTTGTGAGCCGAGCATTTGTAATGTTCCCTGAAATAACATCATTATAGACCCAGGTGCTTGACTGCGCTCAATGCTTTTCAAGGGTTCACCAAAACGAATTTAGAAATTGTATTTAGTGAAGTAGATGAAATGTTATTTAGGCTTGAAAACAATTGAGCCATATGTCGTTAGCAAAGTGTTGACTACGTATGGCTCAACTGTCACATTATAATGGCAGTGCTAGATTTACCTTTAGTCTGGTGTTTATGTTAAAGGTACAGTATGTAACCTTCTGGAGAGGGCACGTCACCTGCAATGATTCCATGGGAATTAAAAGTTAAAACCATACTTCGGAACAGTCGACGTGGAGATTGACATGTTTTATGTCATACTGTAGAAGATTATAGCCAAAGGAACCACATTTCCATGACAACGAGCAGGAAGAGCCCCTCGACCAGGCCAAATAAGAGTCAGGTTTGTGGAGATGCAAGAGATGCTCAAAGTTTCCTAGTTTTTCAGTCCGATAAACACAACCAAAATGGAGTGATCTGTTTTACTCTTATTTGTTTGGCTAAATGTTACAAAAAGTGGCTTTAACTATGTATCCCCATTAGCAAACTCAAGCTCTTAAATATTCCTCCTTGGGTCCATGTTTTCTTGTTCTGGTCTCTGTTGGTATAATCTATCCATCTGGCCTTGTTCTGTTTAGTCAGCAAAACAAAATTACACTATGTTGTCCATATTCATTGTTTTGGCATTTTTCCCTCCACCCTTTATCTCGGCTCGTAATTAACATGACGACACTCATCTATAACTGCACATAGCTGGAACAAGTTGGAACGACTTCATCACTAATGACTCTAAAGTCAATCTTCTCTTCTTCGTCGAGCAGCACATCTCCGTTCATCAAATTGAATAAATGATCCATATAAAGATGAATCGCGCAGTCGCCACCTCCTTAGAAAACGCGCATCTACTCCGTCTCTCACATGGGCCATCATCTGTCTGCTTTTGTCCAGACGAAACAAAAAGAGAGCTCGGAATGATAAATCTACTTGTAACGTGACTTTGCTGTCCTCCTGCTCACTGACTGTCAGCATCGTTTAGCCCCGCCATATTTACAACACTTTGCTAATTTACCCGCAAGGTGAAAGGAATGCTGGGAAGCTCCTAAAAGTCCTCTGGCTCCAGATGTCTGCACCAGATGTCCTATTATTTCTGTAGTGGCCCTGTCTGTGATTTTATTTTTATCTGCTTCCAGAGCTTTGCACCTTTTACTAACCTCGTTGGCAGTGGCACACACACGGACACACGGGAAAGCGGTAGAGCCACTAAACCAAATGCCCTGGGAGATTAATCAAAACACTCCCTAATTAAAAGTTAACAGGAAATGTGTTTACGGGACAATGTGGAGACACGGACAAGGGCACGCTGGGCATATGTTATAGATGTAGGCTGCGTATGTACTAATAATGGTAAAAGTACATATATGCGGAACACAGAGCAGATAACAGATCTCGCCTTGATTAATAGGCTCCGTGCACAACGGCACCCGGCAACCTCACTGTTAGCGTCACTACTTCCCGTCCAATTGTATCTCTATGAGGTTTTCGCCGACTTACTCTAAAATGAATAAATATTTAAAGATCAGGCAGTGGACACGGAGCTGCGTGTGGACGTCACTGACAACATGTTAAACACCACACAAATAAAATGAATACTTTACCGGAGGACACTTCTGAGTTTAGAAAGAGACATGTTTGTGTCTCAATGCTAATGCTAATGCTAATTTTGAGGCGTAATAAATATTGAAACAACGCCACAAACTGAAGTACTCTACATATAAAAATAATTGGGTAGTGTTTATTTTAATGAATTTGAATTTGAATAGGTTGTTTATTTTATGTTTTCCGATTTTAATAAAAGTGACTGTTAGCTTTGAGACATAGTGAGTTAGCTAGCGTGTGCTCACATCAAGTCTATTGGTTTGATGTGAGACAAAATAGGACTGGCCATATAAAGCGCAAGTAAAATTCAAAGAGAGTGCCTCGGACCATCATTTGCCTATAGCACTGGCCATATTTTTGAAGATATTGTCATGGCTCCTGTTGTGCAACGCACTTCAGCACTATTTGCACATATTTATTGAAACCTGAAAATAAACGCTCCAGCAGAGAGCTTAAACCTTTTGAACCCATGTCTGTCACCTTCCTTTGTTGCAGTCACATGAGTTCCAACAATATGTTCAGAAAGACCCTGATCAAATTCTGTTATTTTAGTTTTGAATGGATTCATTGTCAGTATAACTTTGCTTAAAGGTTTTATATTATGTAAAATTGACTCGTGAACTTTTAGTCATGTTGCCATGTTGTTACCTCCTCAAAAACATACCTGGAATTGCGTTTTGTTTCATTCACACATGTTTGAGTAACACTTTATTATTAGTCCGTCTACATCTCCAAAGCTCAAAATGCTCTGTTCCACCTTATGATGTCATGAAGCGGTAGTTTTCAAGTTAACAGTCACCTTTTAACTTTTGTTTAGTAGAGACTGGCAACTCCAGGGCTGAAATCATCCAAATGATTCTTGTGAAGGTGTATGAAGTTTAAAAAACACAGTGGAGTACTTCCTGTATTACCACATGACATCACAAGGCGGAGGGAAGTCTAGACTAAATATGCAGGGCTTTTGTGTTAAATGTGTGAATGAAACAAAACACAACCCCAGGTCACTGCTTTGTGGCTCGGAGGAGGAAGCATTTTACCATGTCTTTGTCTATATTCACTGAGATCAGTTACCTGTTTTCTTTCATTGTCAAAAGCAACAAGTTGGAGCTATAGGACAGTGCACCTATAGTGGTATTTAGACATATATGTGTGGTATTAACTCTCACGTTGATGTCTTTTTCCAGAGGAGTATGTGCTCTGTCTAAAGAAGCCTCTGCTCTCATTGTGTTTGCTGTTGCTATGCAGAGCCAACACTGCAGTACTGTACATGTGATTCTGTCACTTGTGAACTGGAACCCCAAATTTAACTTTTCTAACCTTTTAATTTGAATTCTGTTTGAATAGTTTGACTGGATGTATGGAAATCGCCTTATATAAGTCAAACTAACTTTTTTTTTTTGATAACCTGCAGTTACAACAGGTACCAAAGCACAAAATATAAATATAACCTGAGAGTATACACAGTTTCTGCGATACGGGATGGAGATACATTCACAACCTTTGAGTGGATACTTGTTAACAATAATGATTTTAAGTTGCCTATTTTGTAAATGTGTGCATAATTTTGTCTTCTAGGTAATTAAATAAAATAGTTCTAACTTTTGTTGAATTATATTACAGAAAGTAGTGCTATAGTTGATGAAAAAGTGTTGAGTTAATGTGAACCTGATTATGAACCCATTTCCACTGTTCCACCCCAATGCCTCTTTTGCATGTTGCACTGTAATAACCCTGTACGTTCTGTCCTACCACTAGATGGCAGTGCAGCTCTTCACCACGGCAGCTTTCCCATTACGTGTTTGCTTGTTGTCACCATTGCTGGGTCCTATCTAATCTCGACTCAGATCCTTCTTCCCCATTGTAGCAGGGGAAGATAAAACCTGCCAGTGCAGACCGGTATCATTTAGGGATCTGTTGCCGCTGACAACCCATGGATAGTTAGAGCTCAGATAGAGGAAGTGAGAGGAGAGGACATGGAAGAGAGGAGAGGAGAAAGCAGTAAGGAGGAGTAATTGGCTCTAGATGTGCTACTAATACAGCTTCAACCTCATTGTGTTGTTAGTTGGAGTTTTTTGCCTCGTGTTCTCGCTACTGTCTGCGCCTCTGAATCCATCTCCGTCTCATTCGGAGCACTTAACGTCCTTTTCACCTTCTCGAGTTCCCC